>JAUMHM010128532.1:0-19087 GCA_032362435.1 Melikaiella ostensackeni
TCTGTCATGGAATTTTTATTTTTGAAGGCAAAACTGATGATTGCGCAGGAAAAATGCATTTTATATATCCAGAGGCGTTTATTTATTAAATTTGTTTATGAAATTTGTTTATAACAATAAAAAAATAATACTTTAGTGTTTGATCGATTTTGTTCATAAATTTGTTTGTATCAATTGAACAGATTGCAGGAACTTCATCTCAGTTATCAGGATTTGTTAGTCGATTGTAAATCTATCAGTTTCACCTTTTTGAGGTAATATCAGTGAATGATACAGAACAGACAGCTCAAATATGAAAAATTATGGTTTTTTGGGATTTTGCAGCTTAAATAACAAACAAACAGTGCCATTTTTACAGAGTCAGCCTCGACAGACCTCTTTAGAATTTAATTAGCTTTAATTTTTTTTAAAAAAGATGAAATCGGATAAAAATTGTAGACTCTGGATCATTTTGAACCACAATTTTCTAATTCGCCGCACTGTGCGACGTGCTAATCCATAAGGATCCAACACGAACTTCCCTTGTAAAAATTCAGATTTTTAAAATCATTTTCATGAATGAAAAATTAAAAAATAATTATGACGCATAATTTAAGAATATTTAATAAAGTAGACCTTATTATGGAATTCACTTTTTTTCAAATCTAATTTTTCAGTATAAGAATTTTTTTGAACATATATCTAAATCAGTAGGACTAAATTGTGACCAAGTTTAAGTCCAATTAATTTTTGGGTTGGAGCAATGAAGGAATAATGATCCCTATAATTCCAACAAATATAAACGGAATAATGACAATCGAAGTATTTATTACCGGAAAATATAAAGCAATGTCATAATATCATTGTAAAATATGATAGAAAATATGAGACAGGTTTAAATTTTCATTGTTTGTTTATAATCATCGCAAAAAATGGTTTTATTATACTGTCAAGAATATCATCTTCTGTCAAGTGGCGATTATAAATTTTAAGATTTTGTGTGTATGTATAAAACAGTTTCAAATATAGATTTCATCAGGTCGTTTTCTGCGCGTGAAGTACATGAATTAACAATACATGTACAGTAATTTACTACCAGCATCGTAAATGATGTAAATAACGATCCGCACCCTTCACTAATGATTATGGGTTCAGATTGGGGGGAAAACTCGGGTCGATAAAGCTCGGCGGTAACTTGAAGTTCAGTTCATCATTACTCCGGAAACTTCTGCCGGATATAAAAAAAATTCTTTCGCTCAGAATGGATCCGCGAATGAATTTCCCTCCTACAGAACCACGTTATCTTTCATCAATTCAAATGATTCGCAAGAATTCTCTACTCGATTAATTCAACATCAACCTATTAAAAACCTATAATTAAATTCTTTCCCTTTTTCGTTTTTTTTTCGTTGCAAAGTTTGTAAACTACTATTTTGTGCCAGACTGAAAAATCAATCTTGCTCATCGCAAATTACGACTGTAGAAAAGCGCGAAAAGTTCAGGATTGATCAAATAAAATTTGGTTGAGTTGAACGGGAACTTGAATTTATTGAGTTTAAAAGTAATATTCTATGTAATTTATTAGGCCTTGCATCTATATTATACATATCTTGCTTGATTTGCTGAAAATATTTCACCAGACTATGGCGAAGAAATGAGGACCAGCAAATCTCACAATTAGGCATTCTCACTTATCATTAGTTATAAATCTTCACTTCATCAAGTACTGAGGGAAAGGTATGGAAAGGATTTTAATTTTTTTAATTAAGCTTAATGCAAAAATAATTAAAAAATTAATAAATAACTGTAAATTCGATCTCGGGTATTTCAAATTTATTTGTTTATAAGTTTAGTAGCTGTTCCCGCGGACTGAGTCGCGGACGGCCGCTTCGCGCCCCCCAAAGCGACTCGCACTGCCTCGTTCACCTCCCCAGATTCCTAATGCACCTGTGTGCACATTTTGGGACCGTTCAGAGAAGGCATTAAGATTTCTATAGTTTTCTATTTCTATATTTCTTTTATATATATAATTGTTGCTCATTTGATGAGCAATTTGCTTCCTCATTATGATTAATTAGCAAATATATTTGTTTTCTTATAGAGGAAGCATAACCGATTATTTCATATATTTAAAATAATAATGAAATTATTTCAAAATATTAGGGAGTGCCAAACACAAAAATATAGTAATACAAAAAGGTCAATCAATACGTCTCAAATCCAGAAGCCTTTTTTATTTTTGGATCAACTTTGAATTCGATTAATGAAAACATTTTTATTGTAAGAGACAATTTTTTGAAATATTATAAATGACGATAACTTCCTCACTCTTCAATGAAATGCATTTACATTATAGATCAATCGATTCATCTAGAATCAAGGAGTCTTTTATTCTTATGCCAACTTTAAATTATGTCAATGCAAAAAGTTTTACTATAAAATTGATTTTTTAAATATTATAAATGACCATAAATTCCATAAAACTCAATAAAATGTATTAATATTATAGGTCAATCGATTCGTCTCGATCCAAGTAATCTTTTTTCTATTCTTACATTAACTTTGAATTATGTTAATGAAAAAAAAGTTTCAATACGAAGTAGCTCCTTTTTTAAAATATTATAAAGTGCTAAAAAAATGGAATGAATATTTTTAAAAATCCTTGCAGCATTTTTGAGATATTAGGTGTGAAAATAAGCCCTCCGAATTTCATCAATTTATCTGCAACCTTCTTTAATTTATCGTGTTGATAAAAAGGGGCTACATGCGCTGCAATCCACACACCCACACGCACACACGAGCACACACATACACACAATTGCTTAGGACGTTGTAATAAACATTTATTGACTGAGAAACGTTTAATGCAATCATTTAAAACATGTTTGAAATTGTTACAAGAGTTTTTCCCAACACACACAATATGCGTTAGATAAGTACATACGTAAAGAAAAGTTTATGAACACGTTCAAGAAAATAATTTTTTAATAAAAATCTACTATTTTCTTATAGTTTCAATTGTAAAATAAAATCGGACATTTATAACCTTTGAATTTGACATTCATTAATCGGCGAAGACTGCGCTGACAATAACTCAGTGAACTCGGTAAACTCTTATGGTTGTCTGGCGATTACTAGGATTTTTGGCACTACTATTTATAATACAGCTACCTCCCGATTTAGTACCAATTAGTTTAATTCCCTTCCCCCTCATTCCGTGTTCGAGGGTTCCCCTACTTGTGACTCCGTACCGAGGTGCTTCGATTTATTTGCGTTCAGCCGGTTTACTTCCGCGACCGAATATACCCTTTATTGCCAGATTTAATTCCGATAATGAATGCATTCATACTAAAGTGTGAAAAAATTGTTCATTGCAATTCTAGAGGGGAATTTATCATGTATATAGGAAGAAATGAGAATGACAACTGGATAATGACAAAAACTGAAATTCTACAGCATGAAAAAGAAAGTTTTTTTGTGGTAGACTTTGAAATATGTATAAAATTCTAATAAAATTATGGAAATGTTGGTCTGTCAAGAGCTCTACACTGAAGATGTAAAAAGATTATTCAACACTTTTTCTGTGCAGGAGGAGGAATGAACAAAATGGTCCTTATCCAGTTTTCCATCTAATAGAATTTAAAACTATGCATTTCCGGGGAAAAACCAAAAAATGTTGTAAAGCCTTTATTAGGCCTGCAAAATATGTGCAAAATGTGTATTCTTTGATATGCCAAAATGTGGAAAAACGTCTGTACTGCAACATAAGAATTCATAAAATTATGAAAATGAAAACTAGATATCCAAGATCAAAGATAATTTTTTTTCTACGCCCAGCGATAGAAAGTTCGGGCAAAAATGTAGAAGTACGTGGTCATTATCCACAATGTTTTAGGGAGGTGAAGCATAAAAAAAAACTCTCGCTCGAAGTAGCACAGGAGTGGGGGTCCCTCTTTTCTTGAAATTATATTCCCCTAGATCCCCATACGCGGAATTAAATCTGAAGGTGGCTGTACATTATTTTTAAAAAGTAAGTAAGTACTTGCATAATACAGCAATTACATATTAATTTTGTAATATGGGAGTTTCTAAAAATATTAATTGTTTTTCATCCTAATGATTTCTTAAATTTTTTAATATTTCCAAAGAAAACTCACGTTGGGGAAAATAAAATAACCTCAGTATATATTTTCAAGTAGGCTTTTCTTAATGGCAACTTTGATATAATCACAAAAAATGATGGAATTTTTTGAAATTATTATGTCCTCAAGTACTTATTTAACTTTTCCTAAATCCGTTCTCCGTTCTCCAGGTTTCTATGGTTTAAAATTAGCTGGTTTTTCTTCTTCTTTTTCCTTTTGAACTAAAATGGTAATAATAAATATTATGAAATGAATGTTTGGAATCAATTATGTATTGCATCCATAAAATTTGTTCTGACCACTAATGTACCGCGAATTTTTGTGTAGAAGACTTATGCTAATGAGCTGATTGTGATTGTAATAGCCAAAAGCGTAGGTTCATTAATTAAACAAGAAACATGGACAGAATGACACGTATCTTAGATGGAAAATAGTGCAGAATAGTACATATTTCGTTGTACGTGATTCTGGAATTCAGAGTTGATCTCATGCCAGACGTGAATGTATAAAATTCAGAAAGAGTACACACAAGAAGACAAATAGAATTTGTAACAACGATACATGTGGAATACAATTTCAACTGTGAAGTGAACGAAGATTGATTGAAGATTGAATCAACTTTATAAACAAATAAAGATATTTCATTCTGAGTGTATACATTCGGGCTTAGAATGTTATTTAGTTACGTGGATTTTTTATTATATATTTTCACAATGTGGGTTAGCATTTCTTAATCTTAATCCTCATTTTTAAAAAAAGAGAAATATATCGTACGAGTATGTTTTTATTAGAGAGAGATTCAGGTTAAGTTCTATTTATCCTTTATTTTCACAGTAGTCGATAAAGAAATCTTATGAATTAAAATTTGTGCAAGGCCGCTGAAATTCGAGTACATGTGAAAGAAAAATATACAAGTATGATAAATGAAACTGTAAAGGTTAGATAAGCATAAATACATTGTCAGAAAAAATATTTAATTGATAAAATACTTTCAAAAATATTTGAGGAATGTAAGATGTGTAGTGAAATATCACGAAGCGTACATTAGAAAGAAAACATAAAATAATTACGAAAAGAGGAAATACAAATATAGAAAGAACTTTGGGATATGATAATTATACTTCATTTAACACCTGAGAAACGTCAAATTGGTATTTTTGAGAAACAACCTTAAATGTACTGTCTACTTACAAACAATTTTATTCAGAATTTGTACAATAACGTTTCGGAATTGGACTGATTCCCTCATCAAATTGCCTATTGTAGAGTAAACTATTAGAATCGTGTCGTAGAAGATACGAAATGAGATATTAAGAATAATAAGAATAAAAAAATTACAGTACCTTTCATTGAAACTTACATGCAAAACCTTTGTTTGCCCGCTGTTTACAGACATTCAAAAATATCCGATTCCGCACCGCATCGGTGAGCAGTGGCAAAAATGTTTTGCTGACCAGTTTCCGGTGAGCAAAGTGTTTTGCTCATCGGTTTTACTACTATCGTCATCTGTTCTTATAAACGGTTACTATGTTGACATCTTGTTTGGTGAGGTTATTTTCGATGTCTATAAACGGTGGTCCATCTTAGGATTTGCATTTTAATTTGAAAAGAAAAGTATTGTTCGATACACGAGTCCTTGCGGGTGAATGCTCTCTGCTCGTTTGGTCTCTTGTATCGAAATATACTATTTTTACATTGGTAATTTGACAACGTTGCATGAGGACACCAATTTGATGATAACACACTGAAAATGAAGTCAAATTGCTTCCACCTTCCATTCTGTTGCTAAATTTAACCATGATTTTTCCGTGTCAATGAAAACTTCAATAATCATATTAATTCTACACATATTGCGCTCCTAATTGGAGATTTATGTTAAATTTCTGAAAAAGCGATATTCGATTAAAGCTCAATTGAATTCATAGAAGTAAAAAGCTATTGTAGAAATGATTTATTGCATAATTATGACTTTCTGGTAGAGAATAGTATGTTATGCATCTAGGGGGAGAAGAGGGACTTTTTTGACAAGTGTATGTTTTCAGTATGAGTCGTAGGTGAGCTAGTAGTGCGAGCCGCAGACGAATACTGAAAACATATACGAGTCGGAAAAAGTCCCTCCCCCCTTAGTGCACACGATATTTTTCATAACAAATGGATGATTTCACACATTTTTCGTAATACAAGCATGATTCCAGTCCATATTAGATTTTGAATGAAGGAAGCATGATCGCAGAAAAGTTTTAAAGAGAGGGGGCGAATTTAGAGCGAAGTTCTGGTAATTTTTTGTAACTTACTATAAATGACCAAAACTTCAATTTAAAATTTCAAGAAATTCATGGAAATGTTTAGTAACATACGCTAATTTCATCGAAAGTATATAGTAACATATCATGAATCACCCAAAATTCAGTTTGAAAATTCTCTAATATTTCTGGAAATTTATGGACATTTTCGATAATTTGCCGTAATTTCACCGGAAGTCTATGTTACTTTATCCTGTATTACTCAGAATTCAATTGGAAAATTTTCATAAATCTTCAGTTATTTATAGTAATTTTACAGGTAATTTATGGTAACTTACCATAAATCATCCAAAATTCTATTTGAAAATTTCTATAAATTTTCGATAATTTATAGTAATTTTACAGATAATTTATGGTAACTTACCATCAATTACTTAAGATTCAATAAAAAATGTCCGGAAATTTTTGGAAATTTTTGGTTTTTAATGGTACTCTTGCAGGCAATATATGGTAACCTTCCATAAATTGTGGCAAAATTCTATTGTCTGAACTGAAAATGTCCTCACAGTTTTTACGATGTGTAAGCTCATTATCAAAAAATGCGAGCTTATAGACGTATAATTTTCATTATTCAACTCTCACGTCACTTTTTATTCCCTAGGGAGTAAAAAGTAGAGCTTTAGCCCCACTTCATAGGCATCTAAAAGGGCTGAAATCATGCATGTGTCATGAAGAAGTATTTCTTGTTCATTCGTATTGGCATTAGTATAGGTTATGTCTGAAAAATTTGCTGTTGGTACCATGAGAAATGTGATGTGATTTTTTTTAGAAATTTAAGATAAATCTGCAATTAGAAGCTCAATATATGTAGTTTCATTGAATTCTCACGGAATAAGGCATCTTCTCGACTTCTTTTTGTATTTTATAAGAACATATTTACAACTTTTTTCCAGATATTATTGTTATGATCTGGAAGTTGCGCATCTTCCTACTTAGAATACATAACACCATAAATTTGAAAAAAATGTAGTCAGGGATACGTTACCTGATGTAATTAAATCAAATTTATTTCAATTTATTCTAAAACATAGTGAAGTAATAGTTATTTTTGCAACACCCACATCTAAAACTGCACTCTATGTTGCCCTAAATGGTGTCTTAAGTTACTCTTTTAACAACGATGACGTCAGAGTGCGTTAAAGTAGTTCCTTTACACACCGGCGATCATTATTGCGCATGTACACTTTGAAAAAGCAATTTTACACACGGATTGCGGATCGTAAAATCGTAAAACCGGTGAAGCCATCTGGCGAAGCAGCCTTCACTTCAGTCTCCAAGTGACACAGGCCTGGCTCTCCTGCCACTATTTTGGAGCAGCCTTTGGCATGCCACTTTCTCGTTCGGGTCTTGCAGAAAATAGTGTGTGATACACGTGAAAACTAGATAATTACTACTCACGTCACACATCACACTCTCTGCAATCACCTAATTTACGCACTATTACAAAAATAATTGGCATATAGGATATTGTTAAAAAAATGATAAATAAGACCCTTAAATCAGAAAAATATTATTCATCCAAACTCCAAATTTTCCAATGTTATAAACAAATTTTATTGAAAAATATACTATTCGTCTATTTAGGCACAAAAACAAATTGTGTTTTCACTAAAACGACTTAAAAAAGGGCTTGCCAGTGATATTCAATCAGGAAATTTTTTCCTGACAATATTCTGTGGTGAAAAGGCAAAAACGCTTATGTACTCCTGTCATAATTTCGAAATGAACGAGGTTGAATATTCTCTCAATTATGTCAAATCCAGTACATAAAAGATTATTCTGATATTAAGACCCTAATCCTATTCATCTATGCATATTTTAAATATGATGTCAAATTTGGGAAAAATAAAAGATCTTGGTGAAATTATATGTGTTTCCACCTATTCGTCCATTTGTTTGTTGGTTGAGTTATTATGCCAAAATTAAAATTAATTTCTCGTAGGTGGTTCGAATAACTTCAGTTTGCTTTTATGTCAAAGTGGTATGAAGTGTCAACCCCCAAATAAAATTTTAAATTGAAAAATGCAATAACATAGATTGTTTCCAACTTTTTAAATGGGGTACGTTCATAATTTTAATTCATCTTTCAAACTTTTTATACTTATATTGTAAATATTACACTTCGCGAACGAGTGAAAAGGTTTGCTTAAACTTAGTGCAGTTTGGTCATTAAGCCAGTCTCGTGTTGATAGGAATTGAAATCAGCGTTCATTTTATTTCAATTTCATAGTGTACAAAAGCTATTAAATAGTTTGGAAGTTTCAGGACTTTATAGAGCATTATTCAAAGTAACAAAAACTAATATCATCTAAATTTTCATAAAAATGTTAGTTAAGCACTTATGCCTTTCCACCACAGATATATTCGTTAATATCATGAATAAACTTTTTAAACAAATTCGCAAATCGGTCACTTATTCAAGGGAACAATTTTTTTGAATGAAATTGCTTTAAATTTGCTCAGCAGTGATGTGAAGTTATGAAAGTTTTTCCTGAAAAGATGTTTGTTAATATTATGAGCAAAGTCCAAAAACAAATGCACTATTTGTTAATTTACTCACAGAAACAAATTCCTTTTTCACTGAAACTACTTTTCATTGTTAGTTCAATTTGCGATTTATTACAATAGAATTTTTCAATATTTTTGTCTTTCTTAATATTTATTTATAGAATTTATTCATAATATTGAAAAATATGTTAGTAGGGAAAAAGTTCTGCATTGAACAATGAACATCACTGGTAAACCCGGTCGAAGTAGTTTGAGCGAAAACAAAATTTGTTTCTGTCAACAAATGTCCGAATAGTGAATTTGTTTATAGAACTTATTTATAATATTGATCTACGTTTTGTCAGGAAGAATAGTCGTTTCAGTGAAAAAATTCTTTGTTTCTCTGAATAAGTGGTCGCATAGTGTATTTCTTATATAATATTAACAAATATGTTCGCAGAACGAAATTTTCTGATTTATCATTATTGGTAAACCAATTTAAAGTAGTTACAGTGAAACCAATATTGGTTTCTGTAAATGGATGCAGGTCGAATAGTGCCTTTTTTGAACAGAATTTTTTTATAATATGAACAATGGTTATCATGTCATAAACTGAACCAATTCGTGATCAGTCTGAAGGTAAATTTAAACCAGTTTCACAAGAAAAACGATTGATTTCTTGCTATTAAATACCTGAGATATACATTTTACTATATGATTTGCTTAAAAACCTAATAAATATCGTCATGTGACAATACCCCAAGTGGGTAATCATTACCCTGACACCACGGTATTTTTCTGCTTTCACCCATGCGTGCAAGTAATATTTGAGAGCTCTTACAATTCTTCATGACCGTCTTTATGTAGTCACACTTACCCGATTCGCCTGTTTCAATAACCGTCAGCTAACTTCACTCCAGCGATCAAAGCTAGTGGCTTTCAATTTTCCAGGCGGTCGTCACGACTTTCATGAGAACAAAAGAAAGTTTACTCCCTACCGACGGTAATATTTGTGTTTTCCCCATTCGAGTCGATAAAAATACAAAGTTACCTGCAACAAGATTTGCCTTCAGTTTTTTCTGTAAGCATGCCCCAGAAAAATTAATTATATATTTTTCCAACAGCGTGTCTAAACTTACCATACTATTTGTTTTCTGTAAAACTTTACAAAGAAGAATTTTCTGTAATTTATGGTAACTGTTGGTAACTATCGGCAACTTTCTTGAGCTTTAACAGGTTCAGTGTATATTCATCGTCGAAAATCCTTCAACGGAGTAAGATCTACTACGGTAGCAAATTTTACTGCGGTGTAAACTGCCTCGAAGTTTTCTACATGTATAATAACATTTTTAGAATCTTTTATTTCTTGTGAAGTATTCGACTCCTTGTTTGCGACAAAAATATTTTCTTTCTTGGGAAATCAAACTACACCTTATTGACCAATCTTTTTTTCCTAATAGAATCAACATTAGTGTGGGAAATTTTGAGAGTAAATATTACACCTACATCATATTTCTGATATGAATTTAGCTTAGTTTATTGACTAAGGCGCGTAGGACGTTATCGGTCGTTACCGAACCAATGTAGAGCAAGAAGATAACGCATGTCATTCGCTCGTTCATGTCCATTGGAGCAATAGGATTCGGACTCGATAACGCCAAGGAATTGAATTTATATGTGCGACAGGACCAATCAATGGGGAGGATAAAGGCACCATCATAAATCAGGGGTGTGCAAAAGCGACGGTATGCCAAACCTACTCCAATATATAGGCAACGATGGGTAGATGCCTCCTTTGAAAGCATCACATCACATCAAAAGTGATAAATGAAATTTTGGCTATTTCAAATTAAAATAGAGCCCATCTTACCCTATTTCAAAGTCAACCGAATCTTGAAAAATATCTGCTCAGTCCTCGCAGTACTGAGGTTTTTCTGACCAATCCTCGAAGTTCTCCTTGTGTCGTACTTTCTCCGGAAGCTGTTAAATCATTTTTCGTGCAATAATATTCATAACGAAATTGGCAACAGAATGAAAAGGAAATTCAATAAGAATACGAGATTGAAACAGATTGCTGAATTTTACAAAATATTCTCCTTGTTCGTTCAGTAGTAAGGGATACAGATGGAAGATTGCATGCCTTCTCAGTACAAAAATATTAAATTTAATGAGGAATAAGAACATGAATACGAATATGAATACAATGTCACGGCCAGAAGATCTCGAGGATACTGTACTACTATAATAATTTTGTGTTGCTGTCTTCTGACATAATTTTAAGGATTTCCAACGAATGAACTCCAGGCAACACTTTATAACAACCTCCAAGTTTTACTCTTAATTGGCTCGCTCCCAAAGAGGGCGAAGTGCTTCATCTAGAGATCACTCGAATTTCTCCTCAGGGACTTCCTAGCAGTTACACATTTCTCGAAACTATGTTTTAGAGAAATGCTGTCCTCTTTCGTCAAAACACAAAATAATTGTTACTTAGATTACGTAGACAAGAGCAAAAAATGCTCTAGACATCGCAGGTAAAATCTCTTCACTCTACGGGCCTAGCATCGATGAATCTGTGTAAGTATAGAAAAAACACTCGTTTAAATTTTTAGTTTTGGATTTTCGAGTGTACAAAACTTTAAAGCGTTTTTCTCACACTTCGCATTTTTAAAGTCGGTGACGGCTGTAACTCAAAATCTACTGCACCGATTCTCTTGAAACTTTGTACACTTTTTCTACACATGAATTGTGAGGGAACGCTGTCAAGTTTTTTCTTTTCTTATAATTATTATTCATTTTACAATAACAAATTTGCCGATTTTCTTTAGCAAAAATCGGTTTCTTAACTTCCAAGTGTTACCAAAAATTAAAAAATTAATTTAAAAAATCGACAGCGTTACCTGAACGTTTCCTGCTGCTTCATTATTTTGAAAGGAATATCATAATATTTATTTTATTTTATTGATCACCATTAGCTCATTTTTTCCTTAAATGATTTTTTAAAACTTTTTGATAACACTTTTTATTGAAATTACGTTATTTAATTAATGTTATTTATTGTTATTGTTATTTATTCAATTAGGTTATTTGATTGAATAATAATTGTGCAATTCACGAATGAAATTCTTTTGCCTCCATGAAAACAAAAATTCAAGTAACTAAATTGTCAAATAAATTATAGTATTTTTTCAGAACGCCTAAGTTTTTTTTCGAAATTAAATACAATTAGCAGTGGGTATATTTTTCTTGAATTGATAATTATATTCGGTGACGTGGTATTTCATAACACGCCCAAAAGCATTAAATTCACGCTCGTTTACTATTCAATTTCAAAAATATTAACTTAGAACGAATACGCGGTCGAGCACGAAATTTATTTACGAACTGTCACCTGACAGGAGCTTAGAGAGGGGGGATTTTGGTGTCAGTGGCGCACTCTCGTGACGCGCAGCGAAGTAAGCTCGCCAATGACCATGAACAATCTAGAGACTTCTTGGCTGGGAATAAGGTGGCGGATTACTGGAGGACGTTACTATAGGAATTTGCCGTGATAGGAGTCGTGTGAATTCGCGCCTTAGCACAGGACGAAGCGTCTTTCGTCATCCTGTGTTCGACCAGCCCAATGAGCAGTGGCTCAAATAGTTCTGCACATTGCCTGGTGATCGAGGCCGTTAAAAATTCACTTTTTGGAAGCCGTAGGGCTGCAGTATGGAGATTCCCTTGAGGCATAAGAATTGTGGCGTGAGAATTGTTGTTCGACGTTAAACAGCGTTCGATGTATGTCCATTGATTCCTAACCTTCAGTGTATTTACATACAATTATGTCTTCCGACTGTCGAGTTTAGTGGTCACAGTATCATGACCCTTCTCGCGATCATGTAATTGTCCTCGCGGTTATATAATTGTTCTTGCGTGAGTTAAATGTGTTGAGTCTGGTGATGGGTTTCGGGAACGTTACATAGGAAACTTCCACAATGACGGCGGCCTTTAATGCGCTGTAATGTCACAAACGATACCATTTCAAAAAGTTCACGGTAGGCGCTATAATTCGTAATTGCTGCTCATTAATCAAGTTCTTATAAATTCGATTATTTATCTTCTGAGGATTGAATTGTACCTGTCAAAAATTAATGTCAGCAAGGCTGATAGTTGAATTATCTCAGAAATTATTTTCAACATTTAATTAATATATCTTCCTGCTATTATGGGCGTTTATGAAATCATGTTTTCTCTTTTACTAGTTTTTAATCTAATGTGAGGCGAAGAGCCGCAAATAAATATTTAATTGTTTTCTGTAATCAGTAATTATAGAATGCTTAAGTGAGAGTTCTCATATGTCATTCATCCCTGACTGACTTCCTAGTCCCGTCCCTCTTCTGTGTTGGGTTAGTCGTACACCCAATTCAATTGGTTGATATCAAGCTTAAAATTCAGAACATTAAATTCAAAACCTCTTTGGTTGTTGGGGTGTATAGCTCAATTCAGAAAACAGCCTGGCGCCCTTCAGGCTTATATTTAATTTGAATAGATAATTATAATTTGTCCATGCAATTTCAAAGTTGAGTAAACCAGGTGCAGATCTACAAAGCCACGGTTATCAAAGAGAATATAAAATAATGGCGAAACCCCTGCAAAATTATGGTCAAGTAAAATTTAAAATGTTCTACTATCTTTTTTTAAAAAATTATATAACTTCTGAATTTCAGGTTGGAGAAGAACAATTTAGTTGAAGAAGAAAATATGAAATTAAATCTGGCAAGCGCACTATACTTTGAATCGTTGAATCTCTATTCTATTGAAAATGAAGTTCACGAATCTAACGACTAAGACGAAGTGGAACTTTGTAAATGTGCAATCTGTGCACTCGACACAAGTATGAATTAATAATAAATTAAATAATAATGAATAATAAATTAATTAATCGAAACAATTATTAAATAATAAATAAATGGTTACTAAATCATATCTATACTTACGGTCGAGAATATAAAATAGAGTACAGGATGTTGGGATTATAATGGACAGTATAATATAAATTTCTAGAGAAAGAACCGAAAGAATTGCTAAGAGTGCTAGAAGTGCTATAAAAATGGTAAAATGAAATTATTTATAATGGACCTCCCAGGTCTTTTTTGTCCTTGCGTGTATCGTATATCTTTATGCCGTCCTGTACGTTTGATTTCGATATGTTACAAGCTTTTGAAATATTTCATGAAAACACCATTTTTGAGTGAAAGTCTCAGTATAGTGACGGATCATTAAAAAATACTAGCACTTGATCAAAAAAACACACCCACTGTCCGTCTGAAAAATTGCAATAATTGATACTTTCATATGCTTTGACTTCCACCTGGCCAATTGCATAAAATTTTTCAATATTGTCCAGATATTTTCAATAGAACTGGACCTTAAAATCATCCTCTTTAATGTGTTCAGACAAGCTTTTAAGAAACTCAGCTTCCTCGAAAGCTGCTTGACACTATCCCAGGACGATTGACAGCTGGGCTTCTACCTCATAATCCTGATATGAAATATCTTGAATTCTTGCGAGAAGCAAGGTTACATACTCGAAAAAAGGAATTTTGCTGATTTTGCTGAAGCCACTGTTCAAACTCTTGATAATTACTGATTATTCGTGACCTAATTTATTGCCAGCATTTTTTTAAGATAAAATGTACAATTTTACTCAAATCTAATATTTTTCGAGTCTTAATAATGAACAATGAACAAAAAGGTATACTGCTGTGGATTAGTATTAGACCAACTGCTCATAAAACTTTAGGAAAGGAAAGATATTGGCAGAGTTTTTGTAAACAAGCATAAGTTGTTATATTCATACACCAAAAAGAAAACTATGTGCTAATAAAGATAGTATTCTTGCAGTTTCATTATTTTTGAAAATAAATGAGTGAATAATTTTAGAATTACCTAACGATAATAATAATCTCAAGCCACCACTGACATTTCATTAAAACTACAAGCCTGTGTTTATTTAAGTAATTTGCTAAAATTATGTTATCCCTTAAATATTGGTTTATATTAGAGCTCAAGACGGATCAAGTCAATTCACGAATTAGTCTCGACTTTTTGTTGGCAGCTATGCTGCCTTCGATCTCGTAGTCCAACAAGGTACAATGTAAAGTTTAAACCTATACCACCTTTTGCAGCGTTGTAGTTTATGATACCGTAGAAAAATTTTATGTGGTGTAAATAGGAGTTACAAGGTTCTAAATTTTCTGGTACAATAATTTCAAATACAGTAGCTTATCAGATATGAACTTGAAAATTTTTGAATTATCACTTATCGAATGATGTGCACTTTTCAAAAATATTGACTGAGAAGTCACAAAACTTCTGTGAGATCATGCACTCGCAATCAAATTGTCTAAATTATGTTATTAAATAATATTCTCACATACACTATAGGGTGTGAGCTCTAAAAGTCTTCATGAGAAATGCGTCTAAATATTATAAATTCATACTAAATATTGAATGTATCGGGCGGAATAAGGACAAAAAAAAATTGCAAGTGCAATTCATAAAGACTATCAAAAAGCAAAGATAATAATAATCATAAAATATAATGTATGTACACATGTATAACCCAACAAAAATAATTTAATTCTTTAATATTCTCTTGCACACGATGCTTAGGGGGGAAGATTGTTTATACAGTTGCATCCCATCTTCAAAACGTTTTCTGAGGGTACATATACCTAAAAAAAAAATCTTATGACAAGATTTGCACAATTCACTAAAAAATGGTCAATTGGCCTCTATCCGCCGGACTATAACTAACAATTAGCGATATTTCATTGTTAATCAATGAAGATCCTTACTAATTTGCTTCAGTGATCCATTTCTCACTGATTCAGACTTGAGAGTACAAAATTCACCAACTTTTCGTGAATGATTCTGCCTTTTCTAACCCAATTTCAAGTAAAGAAACCCCGCTTAATGGAGGAAATTCAAAAAATATATATAAGTAATTCAACACGGTTCAACAAAGTGTAGATGCAAAGCCAGTTGGTTGAAGTATTTGATATTTTCTTCAAAAACGGTTTTGAAATATTAACCTAATAACTTTGCGAAATTATTAATATTAATGCAATATATATATATATATATATATATATATATATGTATGTATATATTTATGTAATATCACATTCTTTGAAGAGATACGACGTTCTGACTCCCTGGCGGTCACCTACACATGTAATGAAAATAAAAGAACTGTGCATTGGAGTTCAGGATCGATCTGTCACTTGATCCGGAGCAAGCTACATTTTCGCTCTGCCCGGGACGGAATTCAGTGCAACTACGCTAACGGTAATTGACATCCTGATTGCTCAGGAACAGTTTATCTTTGTTAGAAACAGATTCCAACGTGACAAAATATTTGAAATAATAATTTTATACGATAGGCAGTTGAAAAGACGACACGCCGATTAAAGAGGAACTACTTATTTAACACATGAGTTACAATTTTTTGTTAAAAAATCAAAGTTCTATATATAACGGAGTTGAAAATATTATATATTCGCATATTTATCGCATAGGTGCTATAGCTCAAGCACACTTCACCTATTTTGCACAAATTAATTGCAAAAATAAATTGCATTTTCGCTTTGAAATAAAATTTAAAAAATATTGGTTATTCACACAAAGATTCTTTGACTTTGAGGAACACATTTCCATCACGTCACAAGCGCCTCGCTTCCAATATTGATAGCAGTTTAATTAGAGTCGAATAAACTTTTTGAGAAGATACAATATTTTCAATTTTTTTTATTTTTAAAAAAGCTCCCTAAACGAAGCGCGATATAAACATATAAAATAAATGAATAGGAAAATACACTAACCCAATTTTTCTCATTGTGAAACCCTTAGTGCCACACAACGGCAGTGAATACGTGTACCGAAAAATCCGGCTATTTGTACCGGAATTTCAGTAGAAATGGGCCCTTTTCCAGGACTCGCTATTCGTACCAAAAAAATACGGCTACTCGTACCAAAATTTCGGTAAACGTAGCCACGGCCTAAAACAGAACCTTCAAATAAATAAAATACACTTTATTTTACATTTTCCCTCTATTAGTAGATAGGAGCTTCAAAACCCATATGAAATCTCTTATTAGTACTAATATTAATTTCCATTTGGGAATGGCACACAGCAAATATACTCTTTTATGATCAGGTGCAAACAAATTTTTAAACATTTGTTTGATAAATGAGACCGGGCATTTTTTCTTTAAAATCCGGTATTTATCAAAATTATAAACTTTTTCTTTTTGAATCTTGTGAGGATTTTCATAAGCTCTCCAGATTTGTAAGAAAATTTGAAAAAACTCAAAAATGGCGGAGGCCGAATTTATTTCAAATCGGGCAGGCAGTCTATGCCGTCCATACCGTTGGCAAATGGTGACAGTTTTTCTAAAAATATTCAAAGTCAATTTAATCAACAAGCCCAGCGTTTTTTTCTCTTCACCTTTTTCTAGTTTCGTCCTAATGTAAAGAGTATATTCTATGATAGTCTGTTCTGTGCCCACGCACAGTGGGGAAAAAAAACGTCCATGGACAAATTGATTTTGAGAAGACAATTGTTATTCGAATTGAACGTTTTTTTTTAATAAAACCCAATATAATTCCGCATCGAACTGTCATGGCTGATTATTTGGAAAATCTTCATTTTTTCTTTCAATAACAGAGATAAAAGAAAGAATTCGACTTTTGAAGTGTACGGCTTTAAAAAATACTTAGATTTATTCAAAAATACCTAGAAAACATGAAGCAACTATCCAAAAAAAACGACTCATAGCAACGCAAATGTTTAAAAAATTATTGAATTTGTTATAAGCAAATAAGTGAATGAAAATAGTTCTGTGGGAATTAGCAGCGGTTCGTCATTTAAGTCGCACTGAATTTAAACAATTCATGGCAAAAAAGAGTTTTTTAGTTGAATTGATAAATCTTTACAAATAATTGTTTATTTTATAAGCAAGCTTTATAAACAATTATCCTTATCAGGTATTTATGATGGAATAAATAGTTTTTTCCACGAAATCGATCATATATGACCTGAAAGTTAAGCCTAAGTATCACATTTGGTCATCCAATAAAAGTGGATAATTCTTTAAACAATCCTTATTAAAAAATGCACTATTTGGCTATCTTTGAAGGTATAAAGTTGGTTCTTTCAAGGCAAGCAAATGTAAACAACTAACTTCTAAATTTTCAAGGACATTTCGATAACAATAAATAATTTTACTGTCAACAACAGTTATTTAAACGAATTTTTATCATATTATGTATTTATAAATAAAATTCCAGTTTTTTCACGGACTTAACAGCCAGTCATTTAGCAATGACTTCTTGCTATGAATTGCTAACATTTGATAATTGGTTAAACAAACTTAGGTAACAAATGCATTATTTGTCTATTTTTCAGCATTTAAACTTTGTTCTTTTAGCGTAATCAACTGTTAATAACAAATTTTTTAACTTATTTTAGATACTTCGATAACGATCCACTATTTTTATTATTATTAATAAATTAATTAACGTAGCCGTACTCGGTATATAATATGAGATTTTAACAAGTATTTCACATGTGGAGATATTATTATGAAAATCAAACCAATTCTTATAAGACACTTTCTGTTTTACTGATATCGTCGCCTGCAGTATGGACGATATCAGTATAACGGAAAGAATTTTATTAGAATGGTTTGATTTTCATAAATACTGAGATATTCGTAGTATTGAGGAAGTCGAACAATTTATCATTATGAATTTTTCCGATAAAAAAAAATTGTGAGATTTATAGCATTTAGAAAATTCCAGGAAAAGAAACGAAACAAAAATTAAAATTTTAAGCCAAACAATGCACGATATGAAAAAAGTCAATAGAAAAAAAAACGTTTTTTTTCAAAGCCCTACAAGATTGTTATAGCAACTTTTTGAATTTTCTTGAAAAATCGAAAATTCAAATTTTGAGCCAAATAACGCGGAATGCGAAAAAAGTTGCTGCTCTTACGAAGACCTGTAAGCATTGCTCTAAACATTTTTTGGTAGGAGGCATAGTTTGTTTTCTAAGTAGAGAAAATAGTATTGGAATATTTTTATTTTTGAGCCAAACGACGCGAGATAAGAAAAAAATAGTCAAAAAAGTAGAAT
>JAUMHM010128542.1:0-19087 GCA_032362435.1 Melikaiella ostensackeni
CATAAGAAATCTCTATTCGATATCCTCGAGTAAAGCCTCTTATTTGCATGGTTTAGTTAGTCCAGTGTCAAAGTAGACTGCCGATTGGCAGGTCTGAAAGAAAGAAAGGAAGAAGTGTACAACTTATGTTACGAGTGTTAGTGAGTGTACATGAGGGTGTAGTGATCGTACGTAAGGTGTACAACTCATGTTACGAGTAGTGACATACGCAATTTATAATTTTTTTATGAGAAATCTCTTATTTAATAAGTATCGTTCCATATAATGTAAGTATTATTATTTATTTGTAATTCAAATTATTTAATTTTCGTAAAGCATGTGTAGTTAACAGTTCAATACTAAATTATATTTTTTGACACATTGAAATTCGTAGATAACGTGTATCTTTTCTTGTGTCCACAAAACATATATATCAAATGTTATGTTTAAAAACAGTAAATTATAAGAATTTTTATTTGTATTATTTCAATTTTATGTATATTTATTATTACAGTGGTTTAGTTCACGTTTTTTGAGAGAAAGAGAAATTGGACCATTCAGGAAAAGGAAAAATCATTTGAGAAATATTAATCTCAAATTACATGTAAGGAACAATATTTTTTTTAATATTTTATATGTTTAGTGTTTTATGTTTTTTATTGATTCAAAAAAATGTTATAATAATATTTGCATAGATTATACAAACTTGAAAAATTAATTTTTTCATTTTATTTTGAAATAGGATTAAAATTTTCAAACATATATGAATTCTTTTAAAATAATTTTCCTTTTTTCAAAATATTATGAAATACTTCGTAACTTTCTTAATTATTTTAAATATTTCTAATTTTCGAAAAATTTCAATAAATTTCTAAAAATCAATCAAAATTCATCAAAATAACATCAATTCTCTTGAAATAAATAAATAAGTTTAGAATATTGATGTTATTTTGTCGAGTAGATTTTTTCTCATTTCTTCAAAAAATCATTTTGACCAGTGATCGACATACTTACATCAAAATATTGAATAAATTTAATTCATTTCGAATAAATGAAATGTATATCAAAAGGCTTCAAGTAACTTCAAGCAATATGAAAACTTTTTATTTTATTCCAACATAATTTGTAGTATTTTAACAAATTTTAATTGATTTTAGAAGATTTACAGAGAAATATAAATATTTGAATGAATTTCCAGAGATTTGATCAATTTCTCGAAAATATCAAAAGTATATTAATTCATTTTATCAAGTTTAAAAAAAAATTGAAGATGTTTCAAGTTATTTGAAATCATAGATTATGAAGAATTTAGTGAATTCAAACAAATTTTTTAAATTTTGAAATAACATTTTCTTGAAACTTTTGTAAATTCTTCTATAATCATTTTACATTTTCAAAAATATTATAAAACTCTTTGTGAATTTTTTTTAATTAATTGAAATATTTTTCAATTTCTAAAATTTTTTATAAATTACCTGAAATAAATAAAAATATATTAAAATCTCATTAAATCTCTTAAAATCTATCACTTCAAGTTTTAAGAAGCACTCCAATATTGTTCAACATTTTCATATAAATAATAATATTCGAATGTATTTCAACAGATATTATAAACGTTTTCAAAAGATTCAAAAAATATATTAATTTATTCCTAAAGATGTAAAAATAATTGAAATATTTTAATTAATTCAAAAACTTTCTCACAATGTTTGTAGAGATTTTAGATATTTAAAAAAAATTCAGACCAATTTTTATATTTTGAAATTGAATTAAATTTTTTCAACTCTTCTAAATTTTTTGAAAATACTTTTGAATTTATTAAAATATGTTTAAATATAAACATTCCAATTGTGAAACCTAAAATTTTTTTAGCATTCAATTTATATACACAATTTTGATTATTGTCGTTAATTCATATGTCATTAATTGTGAAAATAATAAGTACTTACCGCTGCTATCAATTTTTTTTTATTTAAATTTTGTTAATACCAAATTCAGAATTTATATTTTATATTATAAAAAATGAATAATTAGTAGTATGTAGTAATTATTCATTCAAATATTTTATAAATTCTGACTTCTAATTATTAAAATATATTAATAATTTTTTTATTTCCAGGATTTTGAAGCAGATCAACGATATAGTAATATTTATGAGATCATGAGATGATGAGTTTATGCGTTTTTTCATGATATTAATATAATAATATATAATTATATATATAAGGTCTTATGATTTGATGTGATAATACAATCTTTAATGAAAATGAACATTTTTTACCATTGCAGTTATATATGATGCAGCATATATGATGCCTTAAAGTCTTAGAAGATTATTCGTTAGAATTCTGATTCATTGTCATCCAATAAATCCTCAAAATTTGTGGAATGAATTCAAATTAAAAATAGCCAAAAATTATTTAAGATTTTCAGGTAAGGATGTAGGCCAACATAAGGCGTACGCAAATATAAAATATTTAATTATTGAAAAAGGTTACAGTTTGACAGATTTTAACGGTTTAAATGACATTGAAAGTGAATACATTGAAAATGATTTTGAAAATGATACGAACAATGATGATGATCATTCAATTGTTGGTACAGAACGGTATAATAAATTAAATAGCAAATAAAGAGAAATTGTTAATAAAGTATTATATTTACTGGAAAATCGAAGCGAGGAACATAGTAGGTGCATATATATTGATGGTCCTGGAGTTTGTGGAAAAACATTTTTATATACCTCACTTTGGTACTTAATAAGAAGTAAAGGTAAAGGAGTTTGTAATGTGGTATTAACAGGAACAGCAGCAACTTGACTTCCAAAGGCGAAAACGGTCCATAAAGTGTTCGGTTTACCTGGTCCACTTTATAGTGATTCTTGCTCGAATATAAAAATTAATTCTAAAAAAGGAAATTATTTAAAAAATGTAGAAGTGCTTATTTGGGATGAAGCTTCAATAGCACCAAAATATGTATTAGATATAATTGATGAAGTATTAAGAGACATTATGAAATCGGATTTAACATTTGGAGGAAAAATTGTAATTTTATGTGGTGACTTCAGACAAATTCTACCAATAAAAGTACGGGGTACTAGAACTGAAGTAATTAATTTATCCCTAAAATTTAGTAAAGTTTGGACAAATTTTACCGTATATTGATTAACAGAAAATATGAGAGCATTGGCACAAGAAAAAGAATTTATGAAACTTTCATTGGATATTGAAAACGGTGTAATTAATGATGAAGATGATTTCATACGTTTACCAGAAAGAATTATAGCGCCTATCAATGGAGATATTGTTCAAGATACATTTGGTAATTCGATTCGAAATGAACAATTTGATGAACTATCAAAATGAGCAATATTATCATCCAGAAATGTAGATGTTGAAGATATAAATAAAAGAGTACTTCAATCATTAAATGATAAAAGGGAGAAAAAATACACAAGTATTGATGGTACTGTAGAATGTGATAATGGTGAAATTGATGACGTGATTTTACCCGAATATTTAAATAGTATAAAAGATTAATAATCGTCTGATTAATATTGTATGTTCTAACTTTTGTCTTTTCATAGACCCAATGAGGGATTGTTATCGATTTTAAGAAAAAGATGTAAAGGCGCGCGCGAGACATCTACGAGTAGTTAAATTATAAACATGTCTATGGCAGAGCTGATTCACATCGCCTTACTGAAAAGTCGAGTGAGTCAGCCGAGCACGAAACGTGGAAAGAAAAGGGGGAAAATATATAAAAAGGAAAAAAGAGAAAGATAATTTCTCCAGGTACAGTTGGATAAAGTGAGAAAAAACAACAAGATAAGTTTGAAATATATTACCATAGTTTCTTATAAAATTTCCCTGATGAGCAGGCCTGAATGAGCCTGATTTTTGAAAAAACGTACTCGGCTTAAAAACTTCTTGTGCAATTTTCTGCTTACACAAGATCACTTCGTTGGAGTTCACGTTTCTAAATAATTATTCCTTCAATTTTTTTTTATTCAACGATGATTTTGCAAAAGGTCTTCACATGAAACGTGCACGTGCAATGTGCCTAGGCAAAAGGCAAATATTTAAAATTTCCCCTCGCAAAACAGGGAGATCCCTATGAGGGGACGGAGTGTGTACGTATGGAGGTATTTACCGTTTAAACAAGCTGCGACCGCGGTATTTTCAATAAACTGTAGGGTACCACGTTGCTGGCAGCAAGAAGGAAAGAAGACATCAATATTGCACTGTGCCGTGTGGATAGTAGTAAAAGAAGACTAGGAAGAAGTGGGAGCAGATAGGGGAGAAAACAAAGGATGGCAAGTTATTTTTTATACAAAAAGTCCACGTGTGTGGAAAAAACGAATTCATGAAACAAATTTCTTATATAAACTACATGACGCTGATTATTTCCAATTTTATCATTATTTAAGGTAGCTCACAGTAGGCTGAGAGACACCAAAAAGTGGTCAAAAACCACCTTTAAAGTTTTTAATGAAAGAATTATTGTTCGTAATGTAGATGAGTTGAAGCAGCTTTTTTCCAAATTTTATGATTTTTTAACAAGTCCCCTTTATTCAAGAATGCCATGAATTATTGAAAGGTATTTTTTTCTATTTCGGTTTTTCAAGAAATCGGTTCAAAAAACTTGTTCATAAGAGAGAGCTACAAATGTACTCATATCCATATGTTTTTTAACACAAAATTTTTTTAAATATAATCCGATAACATTCTTAAAATAGAAATATATCTACAGAAAATTCGAATAACAACATTTATCTGTGTTAGTTTTTTCTTTGGTATAAAACAACGAGAAACGAATTTTCACCTCTTAAAATAAAAAAATCAAGTTTAAGAGAAAACGAAGTAAGACTAAAAATTATTAAGGGAGTTTTTTTTACAATGTACCCAAGGAACAATTTTTCTCTATGATTTTTTCCATATCTCGCTTCGTTTTCGAGAAAAAGTGGAAATTTCAATTTCTTTGAATTAAAAATTGATTTTTTCAAAAACGGCGTCAGTGAAGGTTTTTGTTTCTTATCAGAAAATAATTGTAAGAAATTCCAGATACTAATTAGTCTGTTCACTGAATCTCATATTTTGAATATGTTTTTTGAACATAAATAATAAATATCGTATCATATGAACGAACTTAAAGAGTCCCCTCCATCAAGTTTTCGACAAATCTGTTGAAATTTTTAAATTTTGGACATCGTATTGCATCCATCATTTTGAATTTTAAATTTTGACATTCTAATCGAAGTTAACGACCTCATGAACGCCCTTCTACTAAGTTTCGGGCAAATCTGTGAAAAAAGTACATTTTGTCACCATATTAGATCCGCCATTCTGAATTTGTAATTTTTGACGTCAAAATCGAAATCAGCGACCTTAAAAACTCCCTTGTATCAAGCTTTAGACAAATCTGTGGAAGATTTGAAATTTCAGCCGCCATACTGGATCCGCAATTTTTAATTTTCAACTTTTACGTCAAAATCGAAATTAGCGACATTATGAACCCCCTTGAACCGAGTTTTGGGAAAACATGCAAAAAAATTCATTTTGTCTACAATATTGGATCCGCCATTTTGAACTGTAACTTTTGACGTCAAAATCAAAATTAGCGATCTTATGAACTCCCTTGTTCCAAGTTTTATACAAATCTGTTAAATATTTCGATTTTTGGCCGCCATATTGAATCCGACATTTCGAATGTGTGGCTTTTGACGTAAAAATCGAAATTAACGACCTCATGAACCCCTTCCTACTAAGCTTCAGGCAAATTTGTAAAAAGGTTAAATTTGGTCACCATATTGAATCCTGCATTTGAAAGTTGTAACTTTTGACGTCAAAATCGAAATTAGCGACCTTATGAACCCCCTTGTACCAAGTTTTGGACAAATCTGGAAAAAATTTAAAATTCTGGCCGCTGTATTGGTTCTGCCATTTTGAATTTTTAACTTTTGACGTCAAAATCGTAATGAGCGACCTTCTAAACTCCCTTGTATCAATTCTTAGGCAAATCAGCAAAAAAAATTTTTGGTCGCCATATTGGACGCGCCATCTTAAGTTTCAACTTTTAAAGTCAAAATTAAAATTAGCGACCTCATGAACCTCCTTGCACCAAGTTCTGGACAAATCTGTAAAAGATTACAAATTTTGGCCGTCATATTGGACCCACCATCTTGAATTTGTCACTTTTGACGTGAAAATCGGTATTAGCGACCTTATGAACCACCTTGTGCCATGTTTTAGGCAAATATGTAAAATATTACAAATTTTGTCCGTCATATTGGATTCCCATCTTGAATTTGTAACATATGACGTCAAAATCAATATAAGCGACCTTATGAACCCCCTTGTACCACTTTTTAGGCAAATCTGCAAAAAAATTAATTCTGACCGCCTTATTGGATCCACTTTTTTGCATTTCAACTTTTGACGTCAAAATTGAAATGAGCGACCTTATGAACCACCTCGTACCAAGTTTTAGGCAAATCTGCAAAAAAATAATTTTGGTCACAGTCTTGGATCCGCCAATTTGAATTTCAACTCTAGACATCAAAATCGAAATTAGCGACCTCATGAACCCCCTTGTACCAAGTTTTAGACAAATCTGCAAAAAAATTTATTTAGCCAAAATATTGGATCCGCTGTTTCGAATTTGTAGCTTTTGACGTCAAATTTAAAATCAGCGACCTCAAAAACCCTGTTATATTAAGTTTTATACAAATCCGGCGAAATTTCGAATTTTGGCCAGTTTTCGGTGTTTCTCAGCTCACTGAGCAGCGTCAATGTGTACCGCAAAAATTCGGCTGTTTGTACCGAAATTTCGTAAAAAACGTATCCACGACCATTTTTGAGCCTAGTCCGTAGGATAGTTACATGCTTCATAAATGTCTACTCTTGAAGCAGTTTATTTAGTATCATAACAAAGATAAAAGAGTAAATATTTTAATTGCTATTTTCTGAGAAAACGAATGAATAACTTTTTAAAAAATGCATATTTTTTAAATTGTCTATCGCACTTTGCTCTCGCAGTGAAAAATAAAAAAAGGCATTTGAGTATTTAAATATCCTAAGCTTGTCCACTATGAAAGTTGCTACTGAAATTTTTGCATATTCTTAACCAAAGAATCAATCAAATTTTTTGTTTTCTCAAAATGAGTCTAATCTATTGAGCCTGAAATTTTAAATACAAAATTCAGTTCAATATTGTTTCATGAAATAAAAATATAAATATTATTTACTCGTCCAGAAGAATATCTACGAGAATGTATCAGTAGGGAAGAATACGGGACTTTCTCATTCTTTTTTTCTCATCCTCTTCTTCTTTTCTTTGTCGCATCGTGAAACATGAAATCTTTGAAGTCATGATCAAGGCTGCATCTCACCTTCGCTGATAATGTACAGGAAAAAAAGTATCACGTATGACATCTCTTGTGAAATATGAAACCTGACTTCATTGAAAGAACATTTTGCTTTTTTGCTATATTAGCTTTGATAATTAATAATAATAAACTACAACCGTACGCAGCTAATACATTTCGTTCTCAGTGTGAAGCTAGTTCGCAGAGATGTTTTTGTTATTTCATTCCTGTTTTTACATTCTCATCTCAATGAGAAGGTATTGGTCTTATGTGAGAATTGACTTTTGCGGATTTCTTCAAATCTCCATGTTTCGAGACTCCCTGAATCCGCAAAAAGGGTTTTGCGATCAAACTATGCAAGATACAAAAAAATTAAGGAACAAGAATTGTTCATTCAGGAGAGATCTACAAATTGATAACCAAGCATATTTTCATTGGATGCGTGGTTTTTGTTTTATTCGTGGAAACTGACATTGAAAATTTTGAAAATTGAATTTTTCAATAAACGAAACGAGATATAATGAAATATTCCATTTTCAAAATTTTTCGCCAAAATTAGATCTGCAAATTTGCCCTTGACCATTTTTTGATAAGATACGTAGTTTTTGTTTTGATCGGGAAAAAGGCTTTCAGAAATAAATGATTTAAATTCATAGAGAAATGACAGGATACAATAAAATGTTTAACGGAAAAATTTTTCGTCGTAAACTGGAGTCCCAGACTTAGGTACGTGAATTAATATAAGAGACACCTAATATACGAAGGTTGTTCAATCAGTAAGGTAAAATTTCCAATAGATGGTGCCAAAATGAACTTTGTGGTATATAGCCAAAAAAGAGCCCTCTTTAATTTAACCTCTACCAAGCTTTAGCGAAGACCGACGCTTAGTTAGCGTTTGGCATACGTTTAAAGTGAGCGTGTCTGTAGTTTCCGAAAAATTGAGAAAGAAGAGTTCCGTGCAGTGATGAAACATTCTTATTTAAGAAACTAGACTGACACATAGATCAAAGCCGTGTTAGGCAAAGTTCATGAAGGGTCTGCTCCTTAATGAAAACTGTTTATTTTTCGATAAACGAATTTGAGCGAGGTATAACCACAACTAAAGATGAAGCGTGCTCCGGACGCCTAATTGAGGTCACCACATCGAATATGATAGAAAAAATGCATCATATAGTTACGGAAGATTGCCATCGAGATAGGCATCTCCTCTAAACGATAGAGTCTATAACATCTCGCACGAAAAACTGGAGGTTAAGGTGTGTGCAAGATGGGTGCTGCGATTGCTGACTCCCGATCAAAAGCTCAACCGAAAATTTGTTTCAGCTTGATGTTTGGTGAAGTTTAATCTGAATCCGCAGGTGTTTTTGCGACGATTCGTGACTGTGGACGAAATCTGGATCCACCACACCACACCCGAGACAAAGCAGCAGTCAAAGCGGTGGATACTGACTCGTGAAAGTACGCCAAGGAAGACGAAGACTCTTTTGTCAGCTGGTAAGGTAATGGCCACAGTATCTAAGGACTCCCGAGAAATTATCCTCATTGATTACTTGGAGAAGGGTGAAACTATAACAGGAACGAACTATGCATCATTATCGGAAAGTTCAAAAGCCGAGCTACAAAAAAGGCCAAGATTGGCACACAAAACCGTGCTGTTTCATCACGACAACGTACCGGCTCACACCTCCACAATCGCAATGGCAAACATGCACGAACTGGGCTTTGAGTGGATTCCTCATCCACCCTATTCTCCAGACTTCGCTCTGTGCGATTTCTTTCTGTTTCCCAACTTGAAGACCTGGTTCGGTGAGAAGAGATTCTCGTCCAGTAAAGAAATAATTGATGCCGTAAATGCGTATTTTGCAGACCTCGAGAAATCTTACTTTTCTGAAGGGATGAAAAATTGGAATCTTGTTGGACTAAGTGCGTAGCCCTTGAAGGAGACTATGTTGAGAAATAAAGGCAGACTTTTCAGAAAGAAAAAAATTTACTTGCTTTTTTAGTGAACTCATCAAACGACCTCGTGATAGAGTTTAACATAATATAGAAAATCTCGGGTTTTGGACATATTTTGAACAAGTGCGAAGCGCGAGACACGTGATGAGAATGTATTCGTTAAAGCCGAAGGAGCTTAAACAAAAAACAATTCACAATCGCCAAATCACAGCTGTCAATGGTTTTTCCATCAATTTTTAAAGGTCTATGTACATACGTAGAGGAAGTATGAAAACCGAGCGCGAAGCGCGAGATCCGATAGAAGCGCAGAAGATTATTTTTAATTAGTTTTTTTTGTTTTTCAAAGCTTAGAAACACATTGTTGTGAAATAAAATGATGTTCAATTTATAATATATGGAATTCTTTGGAATGTGTTTCAAAGGAATCTGAAATTGTACAACAAAATGATATCAATAATTGGGAACTAATATTTCTGAAATAAATATATGTAACGTTTTACTCATTACGTTTCTTCAATTCATCTCTTTGATTGAAGATTCATGTCATATGTTGCAAATTTGTCTTTTTTGGTTGAAAATAGAACCACTCGATTAAAAGTTGAAGTACTTCGTTGAAAATGAATTTTCTTGGTTAGAGATCATTCATTTCTTTCTAAAATTCATCTCCTTTGTGGAAATATTAACTATAAATGGTTTTTTGGATTGCTGATTCCGAATCTAAAGTCAATAAAGGCAATCGGATAATGTTTTAGAAAAAGTATCTGTTTGCATAATTAAAAATTCTTCTCATAGAATTTTACATGAGATAATTTAAGAGGTCTATGAATCAAATTTTTCAATTCTTCACAACTCCTTTTTTGTTTTGGATGGTATGATTAGAATCAAGTATCCTTTACAAACAAATTGTTTTTATGTGCGAAACATTAATAATATAATTTTCATCAGTTTTTATTCAAATCAAATCAAGAAAATTCAATCTACCTTCTATTTCAATTTCAACAGTGAACTATAATCTTGGATGTATACCACTAAAAATATAAAGTAGGGTATCCACATTTTGTGCATGTATGAAAAGTACAGAAACATCAACATATCTTGCATAAAAGTCCAACTCAGAATTAATTTAATAAAAAAATTAATTTTTCAAACCTTCCACCAGAACTTCAGCATGAATTGGGGAAAAAACTGAGCCTATCGAAGTTCAAAATTTTTGTTAACAAAGAGTACCATTAAATTGAAAATTTATTCGTTTTCATGTAGGTAAGTTTGTCTCCCAAAGGAGGAAAATAATTTCTCAAAGACCAAAATAAAATCTATTTTCTTATGAAAATTGTTTGTGTACTAAAAATGAACACCCAAAAAGTTCAAAATTCAAAAAGAGACTTTAAGACTACCTGCTTTTTCCGCTCATTGGAGACAAATGTACAATAAATATAGACAACAAAAAAAAGAGGGAGAAAAAAGAGGAAGTCATCAAAACCAACGTCACTCTTTCTTTTCTCCGTTTTCTTGATGCTACTGGGACCAACATGTTTCGAAGCCAATTCAGACTTCCTCATCAGGGGTAATTTATAGGAAAGCAAGAGGTAAAACATTGAAAAATTCTTGGATTAGACAAACATTATTACCTGAGAATAAAAAGAGATATAATTGATAGTAATTTCTGTTCTGGTACATATCTCATTCATTAATTGAGAATTGAAATTTTGACATAGGCGAACTATTCTGAATGAATCACAAATTTATTATTATTCTATTCTTCAATTGGAAATTAATTTACACAAATTAAAAATTATGACACTAAATCAAAGCTGTTTTATGCAGTTAATGATTCCATCCCAAATTCTGTTGTATCTCGCCAAATTTCTTTTTAAATTGGTAGTTTAATTACCTTCTCTCTTCATAAATAGCTTTTCCGTGAACTCTCTCTTTTTTGATTTCTCTCATGATACAAAATTGTAACATCGTTCCAATTAAATTCATGCCCATGTGTAAATCTTTGTTTTCTAAGAATCGAGTAATATCTTGCACTTCTATGAACATTATTTTTATGGTCATCTTTTTGTGTCCTAACTGATTTCCTTGTTTGCTCAATGTGAAGAGCGTCGCATTGTCTACATTCAAATTTGTAAATTACACATTGTTTTGCGAGTTTCTCATATTTGTCTTTACCCAATGTAACAATCAAGTTGTTTCTGAATTTGAACTCTATATATCGTATGTAACCCCAATTTTCCTTATATTGATTTTAAGATACTTGAGATTGTTTCAGTTCTGATTATTAACATTACATCCTAATTTGAACAATTCTGTTATGCATGTGCTTGTCAATAAAAGTAATAGGATAATGGCCGAGAAAAAGAATCTGTTTGCATAATTCAATATCCTTTTCATGGAATTTAGGATGAGATAATTTAAAAGCTCTATCAATGAAATTATTCACAACTCCTATTTTGTTTCGAATGGAATGATTTGAATTGAAATTTAGTGTTCTGCCTGAGCAAATAGCTTTTCTGTGTCAATCAGTGATAAAATTATTTTCATCAGTTTCTATTAAGGTCAAATCAAGAAAATTCATTCTACCTTCTGTTTCAATTTCAACAGTGAACTGTGATCTTGGAAGTATACTATTCAATACATTAAGTATGGTATCTGCATTTTGTGCATGTAAAGACAATACAGAATCATCCACATATCTTACAATAAAGTCCAATCCAAAATAAATTCTGTTAAAAACTTGATTTTCCAAATCTCCCATCACAATCTTAGCAATAATTGGGGGCGGGCTGAGCCTATCGGAGTTCCAAGTTTTTGTTTGAAAGAAGTCACATTGAGTTTGAAATAAACAGAATTATAAAAACATATTCTATAGCATCTAGAAATTGTGTTTTCGCAATCTTAATGCGAAGTTTGTTCGTATCCCATCTATTTTCAATAGCAAGTTCAATCCTTTGATATGGCATGTTAGGAAACATGGCTATTACATAAAAGGAGACAAAAATGTGATTTGTTGGTATATTAACATTTTCAATTAATTTTAGAAAGGCAGCACTGTTTTCAATTGATCTTGCTGAAAGGGTTGCTGATTCTTGGATAATTTTACTGTGAAGTTCTTCTAATTTTCTTGTGGGTGAACCTGTTGTCGAAATAACCGGTCGTAAAGGAAATTCTCCTTAATGAGCTTTTACCAAGCCATAGGCAAGAGATAGATTTGTGTGAATTTTGTCAATGTCACATCTTTCGATATAATTTCCCAAATATTTTTGAACTCTTCATCTCTCTAGAATTTCAAATGTACCTTTTTGAATTATTTTTGTAGGATCATTTGGAAGAACTGCAAAGCTAACTCTATCATCCAAAATATGCATCATTTTTTGATTATAAATATCTTTCAATATTGCAACTGTAATACTCTTTTTATCAGCCTTAGTAATCAATAATTCAGGATGACGTTTCAAAAAAAGTTTTGTTTCAAAGAATCCTTCGCCTAATTCTTTTTCTGATAAGGTTTGTGGAGCACCATTATTCAAAAATTCATTCGATAAGCCCATGAATATTGCTTTGAATTCTTGTACCTTGTTTTCTGGTGATTTGGAATATTAGCTTCAATATCTTTAATGATTTCAAGAAATTGAATAAACTTTTTTTCGATATAATTGTTACTAAAGCCTTTACCCAACCTTGGAGAATGTTGATTACCTTTTGTGAAATCTCTATGTTTGAAATATTTAAAAACCATGGGTCAGATTGATCTTGAAAAAAGCTAAGTGAATATTTAGAGTCAATTTGTGTATAACACCTTGGATATTGAGAATGTTTTCAAATTGTCGTTCATGTTTCTTATTATCATTAAAGCCATTTTCATTTAATTCAGTTTCTCTTGCAAAGCATTCTTTGATGATGTAATCTGGGACTTTTTTATTCAAATATCAAGAGTCTTCTTAGCATTCTCATTTAGATAGTATATTTTTGCATGTCAATCTTCTATAACCAGATTCAAAATAGATTTTCTAAATTGATGGTTTCATTGAATGTCTCTTTGTTTCTCTTGTTATCAAAATCAAAGCAAACTCTTTCGTTGATGTTAAAAATCTTTTATGGAAAAACCGCATGAATCTTACATTTTATCAAAAAATCTTTCTGTAATGCTGCTGATTCAGTTTTGTACTACTTGAATAAAATTCTTTGATATTTTTCACTGGTCTTCCAATAACCTCCATCCAATTACCCCAATTCTTTTCAGTTTTCTTGCAGTCCATACTATCAAAACTTGAATGAGAAGTTTATTTCTTTATATATTTCTTTATTTTTACTTCCCTTTGTGTCTTTTGTTGACGAAAATCCAGGTATTTCTATGAACAAAAATTTGGAGCTCCGATAGGCTCAGTCTTGTCCCCAATTATTGCTGAAATTGTGATGGAGGATTTGGAAAATGAAGTTCTTAACAGAATTAATTTTGAATTGGACTTTCATGCAAGATATGTGGATGATTGTGTATTGTCTTTACATGCACAAAATGTAGATGCCCTACTCAAGGTATTTGATAGTATACATCCAAGATTACAGTTTACTGCTGAAATTGAAACGCAAGGTAGATTGAATTTTCTTGATTTGACTTAATAAAAACTGATAAAAATTGTGTTATTACTGATTGGCACAGAAAAACTATTTTTTTCCGGAAGGACATTAAATTAAAATTTGAAGCATTCCATTCAAAACAAAATAGGGATTGTCAAGAACTTCATTGATAGAGCTCTTAAATGATCTCATTAAAAATTCCACGAAAAGAATATTGAATTATGCAAACAGATTCTTTTTCTCAACCATTTTCCTATTACATTTATTGACAAGCATATGCATAACAGAATTGATCAAATTAAGAGTAAAGGCAATAATCAGAACAAAAACGATTTACCAGATTACAATAGATTTAATACGGTTGTCCTACCTTATTTTGGAAAAATCTCAAGTATCTTAAAATCAATGTTCGGAAAATTGGGGTTCATACGATATATAGCGTTCCAGTGGAAAGTAACTTGGTTGTTACATTCGGTAAAGACAAATATGTAATGAGTAAGATATTACTCGGTCCTTACAAAACATAAACTTACGCATGAAGATGACTTTAATTGGGATGATATTAAAATTTTGTATCATGAGAGAAATCAAAGAAAGAAATACTTCATGAAAATGCTCTTTATAGAGAGAACAGGTAACAAAGCTATTAATTTAAAGAGAGATCTTGCGAGATACAAAAGAATTTGGGATGGAATCATTAATTGGATACAATGACTTTAGTTTTGTACCATAATTTTGAATTTGTGTGAATTACTTTCCAATTACAGAATAAAATAATCTGACTTTGCAATTCATCCAGAATAGTTCGCCTATGTCAAATTTTCAATTTCAAATAATGAATGAAATATGGTATGTACTAAAACAGAAATTACTATCAATTATATCAGTTTCTGTAGAAGGTGGAATAAAGTCATTCGACCTTCTGGTCTTTCGTTATAAGCTCTTTATTGAGCTAAATAAAATGTCTATGTTGGAGAAAAATTCAGAAGTACGTTTCGCTTGTCTCGATTACCAAGTATCGTCAGTAAAAACAAAACATCAGCTGTCATAGGTTTTAAAACAATCTTCGCAAACGACATACAACCTCCATCATCTGTTCCTCAAAACAGAAAAAACAACCATTTTGTGAGAGGTTAGTGTATCAACTACAACAGTTGAGAATGAAAAGAATTTTTGGATAGATTTTTCCAGGATAAAAAAGTTAAGTAACAAAAATAATGCTACAAAAACAACAGTGAGTACTGTCTGTGCACGGGGACCAAGGAAGAACATTTTTTTATAACTAAATTGGTGGAGCACTTACATGGCGTCCACAATCATAAAAAAATGACAAAAAACTTCTGAATTTAGGTAATTTTTTCAACTAGAAAAGAAGAAAAAAATATTGTTTTCAATTTACAAATTGGAAGTACTTTTTATAACATTAATGAAGAGATTATTAATGTGTTGAGTATCAGATCTTGAATTAATTGAGTTTTGGTTTCTATCAATGTGAAACATTCCTCTAAAAAGTCTTTTTCTGTAATTGAACTCCATAGCAAGTGTTTTTGCATTTTTGAAATCGGAAAGGTGATCAAAAATATAAGAGTGTTGAAATAGAGCAGTACCATGATGATCATGTTTGCAATCATTTTTATGTTCTCTGAAACGTACATGAAAATATCTTACAAAATGACCAATATAGTAACTATCACAACCAGAACAATTTCTTAGATAAATAAAATGTGTTTTGTTTTCTTTTTTGTTCGGATCTTTCAAGTTGTCAAAATAATTGAAAATGTCTTTTTCAGATTGAAAATTTGGAGTGATATTAAAATGTTTGAGAAAAATTTTTTAATTTCGACCGAAATCCGTAGTGGAAAGAAGAATTAAGAATCTATAAGGAATAGAGAAATTATAATTTTGTGTAATTGATATAGGATGATTAAAGTTATTAAATTTGATAAGATCTAATCTTTTGTTGACATATTTGTTAACAAAATAGTTTCGAACATTATTATTTCTGAAGGTATTTTAAACTATATGCATGTTCTTATCAGTGAAACTGTTGTGTGATAATTTAACAGGTCTGTCAATCATGCTATTGATTACACTAACTTTATATTTAATATCACAATAAGAGGAAGAATATAGACATCTACCAGACCAGAATGGTGTCCTAAACTAGTTAGTTAAAACAACATCAGCATGCCTGATGATAGTGAGATATAAAAAGTTGATTTGATTTTCTTTTTCAACTTCAACAGTAAAATTGATCTAGCGGAAAAAGAAAGGGACATCATAAGGTATTTGAGATGGGATTTTTGTTCAATTCTTTCAAGAACTAAGTTAGCAAGAGCAGGAGAAATCGGTGATCCCATAGGGATACCACATGTTTGTTTGAAGCATTTGTTGTTAAATTTACAATAAGAATTTTTTTTGAAAAACTTAGTTATCTGTAGAAATTAGGTTTTAGGAATATGTATTGATATGTTCAGAGATCGCCGGCCAGTTCATTTGAATACAATTAATAATAAGAATAAGGGAAATACTTGTGTACAATGATTCTATGTCTAAAGAAACAATTTCATTATTTTTAGGAATAATAGCATTGTCAACTTTACACTGCTAATGCCAGCTATCTTTAATAAAATGATATGCTTTTCCTAAAATAAACTCGATAGGTTTAGCTAAAAATTTGGAAAGATTGTAATGAGGAGCATCATAAAACGCAATAACCGGTCTTATAGGAATATTGGGTTGATGAGTTCTAGCTAGACCGTAAAATCTAGTGGAATTACTACGATGGCATTTTAGACATCTAGCTATATCAGAGTTGAAATTGTTTTTAATTAAAGAATCTTGGATGAGATCATTTAAATCATTTGAAGTTTTAATAGTAGCATCTTTAGAAACTTCGATATAAGTTTGATTGGTCTTTAAACATGATGACAGTGGCTCTACTCTTATCAGCTTCAGTAATGGTAAGATCTTTATTTTAAGATAAAAACCTTTCAGTTTTGAAACCTAAATTCTGAAAAAAAGAATCTTTCATAGGAGTGACTTGATTGTGTAAAAATTTATGTGAAGATAAAGAAATTTTTGTTCTGAAATTGTGTTGATCTTTCTCAGGAATGTAAAAACCAATTTTTTTCCTCATTACTAGCTACAGCTTTTTTCACAAGGAGAGACTTATTAAGAGGTTGTGTGTAAAATTTTTTACCTAGACTAAGAAACTAACCAATGTTGTTTGGTATATTTTTGCTAGTTGAATTTATCAACCATTTTGGATTAGGTTTTTTAAAAATAAGAGGTTGGTAATATTTGAATTTGATCCATTCAATTTTCTTTACAGAATTTTTAATTTAAAAATTACTCAAATTCACAATGTTTTAATGATTTTTTGATGACTATTTTTTCATTTTCACGCAATAATGCTTGTCTAATCTAAGAATTTCCCAATTTCATACCTGTTGTTTTCTATAAATTACCCCTGATCAGGAAGTCTGAAATGGCTTCGAAACATGTTGATTCCCAGTCGTATAAAACAGAGAAAAGAGAGAGTGTGAGGTTGGTTTTGGTTGACTCTTTCTTTTTTTTCACTCTTTTTTCTTTCTGTTGTGTACATTTGTTGTACATTTGTCTCTATTGAGCCGAAGAAGCAGGTAGTCTCAAAATCTTCTTTTGAATTTTGAACTTTTTGGGTGCTCTTTTTTAGTACACAAAAAATTTTCATAAGAAAATAGATTTTATTTCGTTCCTAAAGAAATTTTGAAGGAAAGACATTAAGCAAAGATTGTTTCCAATCTTCAGGGCTTCTTATTAATCCTCAAGATTTCTTTTAATTGAGGTGTTAATGATCAACTTAATTTACCAAAAGATATCTATTTTACTTAAATATACCAATTTTTCAGAAATGTGTTATTGGTTTGGATTATAACCTTTTCTCTTTTTTGAAAAATGGAATAATCTAAATAGATTGGTTCTAAATCAAACCACAAGAATATAACATTCTGTGAAGAGCATTTTTTAAAAAAATTGTAGGTCATTAGAACATTAGCATATTGCTGTCTTAGTATTGTCGATCATAGCAAACCCCTGAATAGAAAAAATCAAGAATGCTTTAATTTTATCTCGCTATACTTTCTCTGCTAAATTGAACCAAATCTCTGCTTGGCAGCTGCGTCGCAGCATCGCGCAAGCCGTTATTTTCAGCGGACCTTTCTTTTTGCAAGAACCACCGCGCGCCAGAAATCATTATCGTTTTTTTTTTCGCCCGAATGATCAGCCCCGATTTTTCTTTTCTTTCTTGCTCACTTTTTACATTTCTTTCTTTCTCGAGTCCCTTTCCCGAGTTCTGGCTTAAGCCGCCGTTTACGTTCACCCTGCAATTTAAGTCCTAAAACGAGAGGAGAGCCTGACGAAAAAATCAACGTTCGCTCTTCGCTCGAACGCTAAAGGTCGAGCATCTTTTGGTAAAAAAAGCGTACGCGATCGCCAGCAATTGGCAATCAATTATCGCGAGTCGGCAAACACTCTTCTCGGCGGTTTTTCCTCGGATTTCGCAAAATACGACTATCAGTGAAAAGCTAATCGCTCCCTCGCCTCGGTCAAGTAAATCACTGGAATCTCTTAAACTTTCGCAGCTGCGAGAAATGTCCAGCAAAAAAATAATTAGGAACCGAATTTCTCAATTTATGAGTGCAATAATTTTGCTGCTTTTCACAGTAAATCGCAGAAGTATTTCTTCATGTTGCATGCAATAAGAATCATGAAACAAACTTGTAATTTGTGGTCCTTCTGATTAGGAAACTTCCAAAATTCATAGAGTTTCATTTTGAATAGCATGCAATTCTCGAAACTTTTTTCACTGAAGACAATTCAAATTTGAAGATTTCAAAATTGGAAAGAAATGCGGACATAGAATTTAAAATACTGAATAGGCTTCTGAATTTCAAGACCATCGACTTTGGAAGTTTCTAAAATGAAAAATGACATACATTTTTTTAAGTTCTAGTTTTATGTCTCTTTGAATCAGAAAGTCATATAAATATAAAATCCGACATTCCGGAAATAATACTTCAAAATATGAAAATTCAAAATTTTTGGATATAAATAATGTACAGGGTTCGATTGAAAAGTAATGAGCCTTTTTTTTTTTAAGCAGTTTTATTAAACCTTTTGGCTTATACAACTAATATTCTTCAAAATAGGACCCTTGAGCGTCAA
>JAUMHM010128580.1:0-19084 GCA_032362435.1 Melikaiella ostensackeni
ATATTGTGACATGCGAATCACATATTCGCCTGAAAATTGATAACCAGAACGTCAGGCAAGCAATAAGGTGCTACGACAAGAACAGGCTAGGGGAGAGAACATCGCGCAGGCTCGCACACTCCCACTTACGATCAGTTGACGGAGAGAAGGCAGCTCGCGAGAGGTGAAACAAAGAAGCTGAGTGCGTGCGCGTTTTCAGATAGTGTGCAGCTAGGTGGTCAGTCGTATAGGTCGAAGAAAAGCAAAAATGTCAATACTTAAGCCTAAGTGTCAACACTGGGCACAACCGCTAGCTTACTGAAGATTTCCTATGTTGGGAGCAAGAATCTCATTTCTGTCATCCCAAACTGAGAATCTTCATCAGAGGAGAAATCTTCAACAACAGGATGGAAGCGAGCTTCTACTAGTGATATTAATTGTGATCGGCAGCACAAAACCTTCTTCTTGCTTTTCCTCCGTCCTTCTGGGAAACGAAGAAACGATGTAGAAATTATGAGGGCACAGAATGTACAAGCTAAGGGTTATTTACGTGCATAACCAATAAAATAGTTGAATTGACAAAAGAATTAGAGTTTCTTTATTCCCGTGCGTAGAATCCCATAATCATCAGCAGCAGTCGTGCCTGCGTGAGCGAGAGTCCAACTGTGTGTAAGTGGCCGCCGTTTCTGCCTCTGGTATCCCCACCAAGGCATTCGCTTGCATGTATACACGGCGTGGCTCGACGGGAGAAGAGAGAGTGTCAGTGCATTTGAACTTCGCGGAAAAATCCCGATTTTTACGATAACAGAAAAGAGAAGTTCGATTATTTAGAAAAAGTAACAAAAAACTTTTGCACAAATAGTTGAACTAAAGTAATACCAAGGAATACAAACTGTGCACTTGTACTAGCACACTCAGAAAAATTTCATGAGTTAACAAATGATATCACAGGGTTGCGCGACGAATATTCTTAGATGGTGAACCCTGTAAGGACTGCTTTTGTTACAACAAAAAATCACGACCCAAATGAAACTACACTTAAACCGCGCTTTTAGTCCAGTATCGGGGGTTGTCTTCAAATTGTTTTGGTCCCAAATTGAGGGGATCCAAACGTAAACAGTCAGGGTCGTGAGAACCATTTCTTAATATGACGCAATCTCCGAACGTGAGTTCGAACCTGAGTCCACGCGCACTGCGCCTTTATCTGTACGCTGCTGGTGTTTCACGCTTGGTTTAACACCGTCTCTCGCCCTGCGCGCCGGCGAAACTGGGTGGACCAGCCGTTCTAGGAAGTCCAAAACTGGGGGGACTGAAACGGCGGTTTGAGTGTACTCTGGAATAATTGTTAGGGATCCTATTTGAGGAAATATCGAGAAATTTTCGCAGTAAACAAAGTGGTTTACATGACGGATTTTTTGAACAACTTAATGACCTAGGGAATAATTTTCTAATATCTCCAGGAAACTACCCCCATAGTGAAACTGATCTTAATTTACTTTGAGGGGTGCTAAAAATTTTTATTCCTCACGAGGTATTTTCCTGAGGATTTTACAACATCATCCCTTGGGTCATTGAAGTGTGCAAGAAATTCATGGTGCTAAACACTTTGATTAATGCTAAAATTCTTCGATCTCACTGAGTAGGGAATGAATACAAATTTCTAACACCCTGCAAAGTGAATTCAAATCGGAGTTACAGCAAGGGTACTTTCACCTGTCTGTCTGTCATCGTGAAGGTCGGTATATATCTCGAAGTTCGAGCGCACTGACAGGTCTCTCTCCTCCCGTCGCGCCATGTGTAGTATGCAAGCGAGCACCATGGTGGAGATGCCAAGGGATGCTAAAGAATGCCAAAGGATGTAAGGACAGTTTCTGCTGAATACGGCTACAAAAGTTAATAAGCAGTCGCGAACAATTATCTAGGCATGGTCCCGAAGGAAAAACCCCCAAGCCAAGGCGCGAACAACCTCGCCGAAAGCTGGATGGCACCTAGGTGGGGTGTCCTCACGGTGTCTCTGGGATACTGGGCGACCTCCTAGAATATGCAGCCTTCCTTACCCTTGCATGCAGGGCTCTGCAAGAGAGGACGAACCATTTCCTTAGCTGCTCGTAGGGAAAACTATGACAACACTAAACGCAGTCATAAATGCGGTTTAGAATAATCGAACGCGCAGAAGACCCGACAATGGGTCGGCAAACAGTGCCGATAGCCTCAGAGTTCGGGATGCTGCAAATAATTTGGATGAAAATATGATGACGGATCGGCGAGACGGTCGATGTCTTCAGTCGACGGATGGACTCAGATATGACTTGCTGGATTGACACGATGCTAGCATTAGCCCTGATCGCAGGGGTTACATTGCGGGCCTGCGACACTCAGACCAGCCGCGGAAATTAGGCATCGCCTGATAAGGGGTCCAAAAGTTAGCTCACGAATTGAGGATCCACCATCACACATTAAACAAGTTAAAGCTGCGTCTGTCAAGCAGCACATTGTTGACAAAATACTAGTGTTACCTGACGCTGGGAGGAGAACACAAAAGAGGAAGGGATGGATCAGGGAGAATCAAGAGTTTCTCGCTGACCCTTTGCACCTCTCAAGTGATCCTCCTGTTTCTGTCAATAATCCGCCTACATCTGAGCAGGTAAAGACTTTTTGGAGAAAGATTCACGAAGTTCAACACCCATTGCATGAAGACACTGAGAACACCATGCGTTTCAAGGAGCTCGGCGACAACATCATAAAGTCCGAGGAACAATGTCCACCAATCACTGCCGAAGAGGAGGAGGAAGCACTGAGGGGCACGAAGAACTTCTCCGCTGTCGGACCGGTTGGTATCAAGAACTTCTCGTGGAATTTTTTTACTTCTACGCATTACACCTGGCCCGGATCTTCACATCATATTTGAAGTCGCAGACGCCCGTTCCGTAGAGTCTGGTGTCAGAACGCACTGTATTCCTATAAAAGAAAGGTGACTCATCCAACCCAAGAAACTATAGGCCAATAACTTTTCCGAACACGCTGCATAAGACCTTTACAGCTAGTCTGAACGACAGGATTGTTTGGACAGTTGGACCTGTGTGAGGAGAAATCTGCGAACAGCGTGGATCGGAAAAAAGACGTAGCAGGCTGGCGGGAAAATCTGCTGATCGACAGAAGTGTTTGCAAAGACGCTGCAGCCCACAATCGCAAAGCTGTCGAAGGCCTGGACTGATTACCAAAAAGGTTTCGATTCAACCTTCTATAGACTTATCATCTGTCTGTTGGGAAGCTTGAAGATTCATCCACACATAGTGGGAGGCACAAAGAGATTGATTCCCCTTTGGAAAACTAGATTTACTATCGCATCTGAAAAACATCGTGTGACAACTAATAGCGTCACCTTCCAGAAGGGGCGTCTTTCAGGGTGACACCATGAGTCCCCTTATTTTTTGCATCACACTTCCGCCACTATCTCTCTCCCACCATGCAATTCTCATGAGTGCCTCTGCGGCGGATGTAATAATCGTAAGCATTAGGTCACTCATATATTTTATATGAATGACTTGAAGGTCTATGCTTCGGGAACACAGCATTTGAAGGATGCTCTAAATATCGTCGAGGGATACATACCAAAAATTGATATGAACTTTGGATTGTACAAGTGTGCCAAGATTCATTTGAAGCGAGGACGACTTGCGAACGTTAGTGTCTATCCTGGACTTGTTGGCAAGGGCGCTATTAGACACCCTGGCGGTGGAGAGTTCTACCTATACCTAGGCGTGCCAGGAAGCCACATTTAGCATATAACATCAGTAAAGATGGCTCTCCAAACCAGATACAGGCGTCTCCTTCTACAGATTTGGTCTTTCAATTTGTCGGCGCTGAACAAGATATCTGCAACCAACATGCTTGCCGTCCCGGTTTTACTCTATTCATTTGGGGTAGTTCCATGGACGAAGCACGAGCTCATGGCCCTCGATATCGCGGCACGTAAGATCATGCATATGCAGAAGAGTTTGCACTTCAACTTGTTTGTTCCGCGCTTATACATGCGACGACGTAAAGGCTGTCATTTCTGGGTCGCTCCGTGTCCTTAAGACTCACGAGGGTTTCGCCGGTTCTTCATCGTGAATTCATCGAACCATGTAGTCGCCCATCTTAGGGTTGAAACCTATTGAAGAAATTTTTTTAAATAATAACAGTTACTACCCTAATACCATGGAACCTTCCACGCACGTTCCAGGAACGTATAAAATGCCCGCCTCTTGAAAACCTTCCAGAAACGTCCCACTGGGACGTGAAGGGGACTAAACGTTGATGACTAACCGTCATTTTCAATTTCAAACAACATATATCTCGTAATACGTAAGAGATAGATAAAAATTGATGTTGTTTGTGACTTTTGAGTATCGCGTATACTATACTACAACACAATATCAATGTTAAAAACTGACATCCATTTTTACCTGCCTCTTACGGTTGACGTGATATTTGATTTTAATAATAATAACAATAAGGTGATGTGCGTTAAATTTAATAATAAGTTAATTAATTCTATCATCTAGAACACAAGTCAATATATCTTCAATATAAGGAAAGTAAAAAAGCTGTTGAAAAGGTAATTGACTGATAACTTCACTTTCAAGCCCCTCCATTACAAGGTCGGATACTATGTCTGACAGCGGGGACCCCACTGGGTTTCCAAATACTAAAACATGTGGTAATTCATCTTGAAACATATTATAAGCGTTGTCGAGACAGAACGCAACCAATTAAAGCAAATGTATGACCGGCATATTACTATATTCTCTAATTTTAAACCATTTAATCTTGATAATTCTGAATACCAAATCTTTTAGGATGTTCGTAAAAAGAGATTTGGCATCAAGTGAGACGAATTTATAATTATCTCGAATGTAAATATTTTTTATTTCAGAAATGAGGTCCCAGCTATTTTGGGTGCTCGATTTTGATTTTCGTATAATTTGTTGCATTGGCTTATTAACAAATCCCGAGAGATTATGAATCGGTGACCCTGTGAAGGAGGTGACTGGTCTGAGAGGAATCGAATCCTAATATATTAAAACATATTTTAACTAGTTGAATTAATTATTTTCGAGTTTTCACTTAAAATAGCAACTTCGGATGACAGGACGAAAAACTTCTGGGGCAGACTTTGAAGTAGGGGTGCGCGAAAGTTTTAAAAACACGAATCCGACGGGTCGGGTCGGAGTTTTTTCGGGTTGGGTCGGGCTGGGTCGGGTTTCGGGTTCACAACCCGACCAGAAAACTCGAAAAGTCAAACTGGCCCGAAAATGCGAAAACCCGAACCAGCCCGAAAGTTCAATTAAAAAATTTTCTGAAACTTTTGGTAATTTCCGGTATCATTCGCGGTAATCTATGGTAGCATACCATGAATTACCGAAAGTGTTCAGAAATTGACGGAAATTTTTGAAATACAACTTTCGGTCTGTTCGGTTTTTCAGGTTTTCGGGTCGGGTTGAGCTTTCGGCTTTTTGGGTTGGGTCGGGTATTCGAGTTTCCGCGCCAGGCTGTGAACCCGAAACCGACCCGACCCGGCTTGATAGCGACCCGACCCGAAGTCATTTTGCACATCACTACTTTGAAGTAATTTTTGAAATCCCTAACTGAAAAATGTTGAACCCTCTTGTTAAATATTTTTTTAATTCAATATAAGTGATATAATTATGATAATCAGATGTTTCTTCTTGGGCACTAGGACTTAGAAAATGCAAACTCTGTCCACTACATCATAGGTAACATGTTATTACATTCCCCTCTTCATCCATTGCGCCATTTCGCTCTCATTCGTACTCGCTCCTTTGGTGTTTTTCCTTTTTACCTGTCATTCTCGCTTGTACTTATCACCTCCTGCTGGCTCTAACATATCACTTTCCTTAACTTAACGCCTTAACTAATAATCTTAACCTATGGCTTTAAACTACAGCCTCAACTTCACGTCTTTAGGCATTAACATAACGATCTCTACCGACGCATCGACTAAACGCTTTGCCCACGCTTCGCATTTCTCTCTTCGCCTTAACGCATCGACTTATATTATCACGTTAACGCTGTGCATCGTGATCATTACTCGCCTTATTCCTTTTTGATTTCTCAATTTTTGCCTTTTGTTCACATATCTGTTCTTTACAACAATTATCAATTTTACATTTGTCTTAATATCTATTCCCATCAGGCCTACTGATTCCCCAGCCTTTCTCCCTTCTCCTCTCCTCCTTCTTTCTTTCCAGTTCTCTCAGCTATTCCACTACCTCTACCTTTCCCTTTGTATCCAGGATTTTTCTCATGCTAATGCATCCTTTTTCTATTTTTTTACAATCATTTAGCCAATGCGCTAATGTTGCTCTGCCTCGCTTACATATCATGCACCTTCTTCCTTTCTCCGTATGCCCGTACTCATTTCATTCTTCTGTGTTTACACGTATCACACGCGCAATCAATTCCTGCGATTCTCTTTTCCCTCTTTTATCCAAACATTTTGCTACTCCAATTACTCTCATCCATTTATATTTCTCATTAAATCTCGTTTCCGTTATTTTACTTCCTATTCATCGCTTCCAGAATTCTTTGTCTCTTCCTATCAGCTCCTGCTCTACCTTTATACCACTTTCGTGTCTTCTAGGCAAGATTTAACTATCTTTCTGCACCCACATATCGAAACCTTTTTCTCCTATTCACATGCCCTATTCCTTGCTCCTATTTTGATTTTCTTTCTATCTACTCCATTTAATAATGTATAGCAAGGCGTGCATCTGTCTAGTCCCAAACTCCATTTACGAGTATTTTATTTTTCGTACATTCTTTCTACTTCCTTAAATTCTCTCCAGCCCCATACGTTTACCCCATACGTCATTACACTTGTCACTAGGGCCTCATGTATTCTCATTCTCTCTTTGAAATCACCTTTGAATAATTTCTATCGGATAGCTCATACCTTCATCATTACCACCCTAGCTCTGTTTACTCTTTCCTTCACATGTTCTCTAGTGTTCCCATTCTTTTTAAAGAAAAATCCTGAGTATACAAATCTCTTCAGTTTTTCAACCTTCACCTCTCTCCACTCCCATTCCTTGCAATCTTTCCTTCTGCCCCTTTTCCTGGAGACCATTTTCTTCTTTCCTTCTTTCTTCTCTTTTCTTTCAGGTATTTCTCAAATCACATCATCATATTCCTGAACACCTCTTCCTCTCTTGCTAACAATACTATATCATCCGTATATGCCAGTGACCTGAACCTATTTCTTCCTACGACCAATCCCCCTTGAATGCCTCTTTTCAATTACTCTTCAATGTCCGAAATGAATACTGCAACGAGAAGTGGGCTTAACGGGCTCCCTTGCCTCAGTCCTAATTCTGTCCAAAACTTCTTTGACATTTCTTGACTTAGTTTCCTCCACGCTTAAATGCTTAGCCCACCGCTTCTTCCCGCTTTCCCTTTCTTTAATTTTCTTATTTGTGCTTCTATCTCCTCGTCCTCTAGCTCTGTCTCCTTCTCAACCCCCTTTATTGTCCCCCAATGCCAATTTTTTGTTCTCCATACATCTGCCCTTGAAACATTTCTTTGAAATATTCCCTTCATTCTTACACTTTCATATTGTCATTTGTGCTTTCTTCTTTCTTCCTCATTTTATTGATAGACTTCCACTCTTCCCACTCCGTTTCAGTACTACTAATTTCCCTTTCTTACTATTTTTGTTTCCTCTCTTCTTTCCCCTTTCACAATTCCCTATAATCTTTCCTGGTCTGCACATATTTCAACCTATCCCTTCTTCCTTTCTTGAAGTCTTTATATGCTTTTCTCCTTTCTTTTCTAATTTTACTTTTCAGCCATGTCCCTAATGGTTCGTGATCTGACTTCACTTTCACCTCTACACTCATTTTCTTTATCTTTTCCCAACCTGTAATGTTTCTTGAACATAATCAATTACTGGTGCCGAATTACTTCTTACATACGTGGATTCCTTTGCTTCATATCCTACTTTGTTACCATTAAGTACATACAAACCTCTTTCTCCCACCATCTCCACTAGTTCTCCAATAGATAAAAAAGTGGAACAAAAACCGGTAGAAGAATTGGTAGTACTAGGAATAGAATCCTTAATTAAGGAAATCACAGTGGTGCAGGGGGAATGACGGGGATACAGGAAGGGCGAAAAAGAATGCAGGAGATAGAAAAACGGGTAAAAGGCACAAACCAAGGTGTGAGGATGATGATGCAAGAGTTGAATAAGAGGGATGAAAAATGGGAGGGAGAGATAAGAATAATCAGGGAAAAGACTAAAAAGTTATAAAAGGAGACGGAAGAGGTAAAGAGGGAGAAGATCTTGAACGAACAAAGGATAGAATATCTTGAGAGTAAGTTTGAGGACATTGAAGGAAGAGCCAGACAGGAAAGCAAGGATAGAGTGGGAGAAGATAAGATGGAGGAAAACAAGGAGATAAAAACGCAAAATAATAAGTTATTGGGTGAAGGTAGAATCAATGAAGAAAAAGATGGAATCGGCGCAGCTAAAGAATCTGGAGGATATAGTAAAAAATGTAAGCGCGGTGGAAGGAAAAATAGGAGGAAAGCAAAGGGGGGAAAAGAAAAACAACCTGACTATTATAGGGTTGAGAGTGGCAGAGGAAAGGAGGGAAAGGAGAAACAACCTTACTATTATAGGGCTGAGAGTGGTAGAGGGACAAGAAAGAGAAAAAGCGGTCTAGTTGTTTGGAAAAGACCTAGAAGTGGAAGGGAAAGTTAAGTATTTAAGAAGGCAAGGAATAACGAATCCTAAAGTAATTCTAATAGGAAGTCCTCATAGTAGAAGTGGTCTTGTGGGAAGTAAAACACGACGTGATGGAGAAAAAAAATTAAATTAGGAGAAAGAAAAATTTACATTAATCATGATCTGACATACAAAGAGAGGGGAATTCAGCGTAAAATAGGAGAATAAGCTAAAAAAAAGAGGCACAATGGAAAGGTAGTTAGGGTGGGATACCAAAAAATCTGCATAGATGTGGAATGGTGCAGAAGAAGTGAAGATAGAAGAACTGGAAAAAGAAGGCACGCGTCTTTCAAAGTATGGTAGAAGGGAAAAAGGATAAGAACGAGGTTAGAAGAAGAGAAAGTGGTAGATATAAGAATGAAAATAGGGAAAAAATAGAAGGGCATTCTAAGAAAAAAAGAGAAAGTCAAGATAATTTTTTGTAACATCGCAGAAATTAAAAACTAAAGGATAGCGAATTCTATAAATATATAGAAAATTTTGAGGTGGTAGGTATAACGGGAACGTGGGCCGTAGAAAAGGATTGGGAAAGAATAAACAGTATATTGCCAAAAGCTTTCAGGTAGAAGTTACAAGGTGCCAAAAATTATAAAGGAAAGACCAGAGATAGTGGGGATATAATTACATGAGTGAAAGAGACGCCAGGTGAAAAAGGAATAGCGAGAGAGTGAGGGGGCACAGGAAATAAAAGTAAAGATAAAAAGAAGCTGGTATAGGATTCTGACAATTTATAAAGGGAAGGGAATGAAAAATACAAGGAAAGAAATAGAGAGTTGCATAAAATAAGAAGAAGAAGAGATACTGATGATAAAAGGGGGGGATTGAAATGCAAGAATAGGAAAAAAGGGGAGTTTATATATAAGTTATATTATCTGTTAATTTTGAATATTTCAAAAACGTTAATATAACTTATAGTTTTTTCATTCTGAATTTGTAATTTGAGACAGGTGGGTGACAGATTACTTAAGTTTAACATTTTCAATAATTTCTTAGGCAGAAATCGACGAAGGTACGCACTGCAAGTACGCGCATAACTTTCTAGTTGTAATAAACAAATGTTATGATTCTTTCGACATTCAATTTTTCTACTTCAATGATGAAATTAAAAAGTCCTCTTCAAAATTTTTATTAAAACTTACTTCTGAGATTCGAAAAGGGCTCTTTGATTTATATTTTGAGTGGAATATGTAATTGCTCTGTGTGACATATAAGTCATGGGATTCCTATTAGAGTTTTGTACTCTTGATAGTTTCAACTTGAAATTTTTCTCTCTGACTTTACTCAACTCTATAGAGTATATGCATTTGTGCAAGTATCCGTTGCAAGCAAAAAATTATGGACTCTCAAATGAAACTTGTAGCTCTTGACCCATCTGCCTTTACATATTCAGGGAGCTTATCTTCGTTATATGAGAATTACCAGAAATTCATGAGTCATCTACTCATTTGTCGAAGATACAAAAATGTGGATTCTTCCAATTCTATAAAAACGTGCTTTCTCAGAACTAATTATTTTCAAAGCATTGAGATAAGCTTGTTTGAAATTGGCCACAAATGGTCAACTTTTTAGCAATCCCCCTTATCATAATATGTATAATTCCATGTGAAAGAGTAACACTTTGAAAATCGTAGTTAAGGAGATATTCGCGCTTCCGTGAACAAAGATTCAAATTATGGATTTTGAAGTTTGATGAGAAATTATATTCCAGTCTACTTTATCCGATGACAATATCTTCGTTTCCCAGATGTGTCCGGAAGTAGGTAAATCTCATGCTTCAAGAAAAAATATAGCACTCGCGCTTACGAGTATGGCACTCACCAACTTTAGGTGCGTTTTTCTCGAAAAGCGGGTTTTCGAAGTTTCAAATTCAAAAGTGCCCCGCCAACTCGTTTTTCAACTCAGAGGGTTCGTCCTGTAAATGTCGGGAATCTATCCGAGTATCTGCCTACAGTGTTGACTTCATACTAACAAAGTGGTATCTCTCTTTATGAGATGACGCATTTGGAAATTATTGACTTTAAACGATTTAAATTAAAATAATTCAACTCTGAGAGATTCCTGTGTAAACAAATGTTAATTCCACAATTGTCATAAAAAAATTTTCAGTTTTTAATGAAGTTTGGAATTGTTCAATTCTGAATGATTCCAATTCAAGATTACTTAATTTGAAAACGCTCTTTGAATCAGTTAAATTTTGAAGGTTCACAATTCAAAATTTTTGAATTCTGAACAGTTGAAATGGCAGCATGGATTTATATTACCACCGGCAACCTTATGAATCATTCTCTTATAAAGTACACTCGAACTCTAATATAGTCCCATCCAGTTTAATCCTTCCTAGAACTGCTGGCCCCCGCAGTTTCTCAGCGGGCAGGGAGCAGCGGGGAGTGTAAACAGTGCGTCGCCACCAGTAGCGCAGCGATAAAAGGGGGAAGTACCGCAGTGAATAATTCCATCAGCTATCAACACATGTGTTAGTTCCTTTTTAGTGTTTAGCGAGTTCACACGGCCCTGACTGTTTACGTTTCAAGAGATCTGGTTTAGGAGCAAGGTCATTACGAACCAACTCCCGAAACTGTCCTTATATTGGAGTTCGAGCTTCAAAGTAGCACGTAACCCCCTCAACAACGAATGCGAGCCGACAGAAATTTTAGGAAGACGGTATATAGAGGGCCGTTAAATGGAGGTTCCAGTGTAATGCTAACATAATATGTGAGCGCTATAGCGCGCGTGTAACATTGTTTTAAGTATGAAATCCACCTAAACTTTCTTCAAATTTTTTTTAAGGATTGAAATATTTATTTATTAAATTCTCATGTGAAATTATATAAATATATCATTCTTAATACAGAACTCGCCTTTTTCTTGAATTTCCAACGGTTGAATTTTCAACCGTTGAAAATCGTAGAAAATTCAAAGATTGAATTTGCAAGAGTTAAATCATATAGAAAACGATTATAGGATAATAAGTGTTAAAATAAATAAGAAATAATATTGAAGGATTTAATGTAAAAATTAATATAGAAAATTTATCTTATTGACTTGAAACTTCAAGTTTGGTTAAAATATTTTTTCTGTCTTGACTGAAAAATCTTTTCTGGTTGCAAATTCAATTCTTGTTGAAAATTCGTCTTTTGGGTATAAAAATTCATACCTTTCAATATAAATTTTATCTGTCTTGGTCAAAAATGCAACCTTTTGTTAGAAAATTAACCTGTTTTGGTTAAGGATTCAACTATTTTGTTGGAAATTCAACTATTTGGTTGGAAATGAACTTATTTGTTGAAAATTCAACTGTTTTGTAGAAAATTCGTTTTCTTGGCTTGGAAATTCAACAATTCGGTTGAAATTTTTTTTCTTTCTTGAGAAACCCTTTTTGGTACAAAATTTAACTCATTTCTTGAAAATTGCCCTTTTTGGTTAGAAAATCCATTTCTTTTAGAAGAAATTTATTCATTTTTTGATAAAACATACAACTGTTTGATTGAAAATTAATCTGTTTTAGTTAAGGATTCAACTATTTTGTTCAACATTCATAATTTTAGTTGAAAATGTATTTCTTTGATTGACAATTTAAATATTTTATTTTTATTGAAAATTCGTTCTTTTCTTGGTTGAAGATTCATTTTTGCAACTGAAAATTTAATTAATCCATTTTTGTATGAAAATTCGTCTTTTCATCTCCTCAAGTAGAAATTTACTTTTTTTTTTTGGTAAAAAATGCAACTGTTTGGTTGAAAATCAATTTGTTTTAGTTGAGAATTCAACTATTTTGTTCAACATTCATAATTTTAGCTGAAAATTCATTTCTTTGGTTGACAATTTGAATATTTTATTGAAATTTTTTTCTCTTGGTTGAATATTCATTTTTGCAGCTGAAAATTAAGTTGATCCATTTTTTGTTGAAAATTCGTCTTTTTTGTTAGAAAATTAATCTTTTTGGTTAAAAACGCAACTGTTTGGTTGAAAAATAATCTGTGATGGTTGAGGATTGAACTATTTTGATGAGAATTGGTATTTTCTTGCTATCTTGAACTGCTTTTGATTCAAAATTAAAATCTGTTTCCGTTAAAAAATCAACTTTTTTACTTTTTATGTTGAGAACTCACCTTTTTTGAAAATTGAACTAATTAGTTGAAAGTTGAAGTATTTTGATAAAAATTCTTTTTTTTTTTGGTTAAGTTTGATCTCTTTGGTTGAAAATTTAGGTATTGTTTTGGAAATTAGTTTTCTTTTGGTTCATAATTAATTCTTTCAACGAAAACTGTATCTTTTTAGTTTAAAATTCAACTATTTTGTGCAAAATTGTCATTTTTGGTAAAAACTTAATTTTCTTTGTTGAAAATTCATCTTTTTGGTTGAGAAGTGAACTATTTGGTTATAATTTTAATTATTTTGTTGAATATTCAACAATTATTTTGTTAAAAAGTCATCCTTGTTGAAAATTTGTCTTTTTTGATTTGATAATTCCACTATTTTGGTAGGAAATTAATGGTCTTTTGGTTAAAAACGCAACTGTTTGGATGAAAATTTATCTGCTGAGGTTGAGGATTCAACTATTTAGTTGAAAGTCGTCTTTTTGGGTTGAAAATTCAATTATTTGGTTGAAAAATAAGATTTATGTGGAAAATTTATTTATTTTTGAAAAGTTATTTTTTCAGGTAGAAATTTCATTTTTTAATTGTTAAAAATACAACTATTTTGGTAAAAAATTAATCTTTTTTGGTTAAAAATGCAGATGTTTGGTTGATAATTTGTTCTGGTTGAAAATTCAACTATTTTGTTGGAAATTCTTTTTTTTTGGGTTTAAAAATTCAACTGTTTTGTTGAAAACTAACATTTTTGTGGGAAATTTATATTTTTGAGTTGGAAAATCAACAATTTTGTAGAAAATTGAACAATTTGGTGTTGACATTTTTTTTCTCTCTTGTGTTAAACATTTTTTTTACAAATTCAACTCTTTTGTTGGAAATTTATATTTTTTGTTTGAAAATTCCTCACTTTTAAAGTTAGCTGAAATGGTGTAAAAAGTGATAAAATTGAAGTTCAAAGTTTTTCTTTTGCTAGGCATAATGAGTGGAATATTCGATTTTCTATTAATTAAAACTAAGTGAAAATATCTTGCCTTTCCTTTAGTTTCCTCTATTGAGCTATCTATGACTGTGGTAATTAATTTTTTTTTTAATAAAATTTTTGATTTTATCACTCAGTAATAATCAAATAATAAAACAAGAGAATTTAGAAACCCAGCAACTTCATCTTGAACGGACGGAAGGACAATATGAGGAGGCCACGTACTTTATTATTGTACATGATATGCCACTATGTTGCTACTATTTTTCAAATCGGATGTAACTATTGTCACTTTTTTGATCTCTGAAGTGATCTGCTGAAAGCAAATATAATAATCATTGCACTCCTTTATTGACCTCCGTGTATAGGGGAGAATGGTATATATTGGATGGGAGTACATACTAAATAATGCAAATTTGCTCATAATAGATATGATATTAATCTGCTTAATGATATTAATGATATCAATTTACTTCTACTTCTTGAAAAAATAATTAGAGTGGATAATTATTATTCCTATTATAAATAATTCACATTATCCACTATGTACGAGTCTCCCCTACTTATAGTATAAGATACTGGCCCTCGAACTGAAATATCTCATTGTCCATGATGTGCTGTTGGCCCACATTGTTTCTTAGCATTGACCTCGAAATCCTTTGTTCTGAGTTTGCATTACGAATAGGAACAGGACATGACAGGGGTCTTCATTGGTGGTGCAATATGTCGATTGTTCGGTCAACAGCTGGTGTCGATATCGCGTGTGACGTGGGTGTGTCCATCAATTTGAGCCACACTTTGACCTACGCAACACCTGGTCACTTCCTGGCATATGGATCCAGCCCTGCACTGAAGAGAATCACTTCCTCTCTGATCAATCTGATAAATTGCTAGTCACCCAGTCACACCAGTCTGGCTCCATTCGCTAATTGAAAACTGAATAGGCACTCTAGCTACAATCTGCATTTCTGCATATCCGAAGAAATTCAATTTCAATTTCCTCTAGAAATTCCTCAATTCAGCGAAAATCACGAAAATCGCTTTTCAAACTTTTCTTAACGATGCAAGTATTTAATTATTATTTTGAAAAAATTACAATAATGCTACTATTTTCTCAAATTTTTCGCTGATGAAACTATTTTTTCACTTTGCCTTTAATAGTATATTGTGCTACAAGTGCAGAGTAGGCAGTTCCACACGATTGTAAAGTTTGCTGTACGAGCCAGAGGCGAATCGAAGGGGAGTTGTAGGCAAGTCGCAGGCGAGCCGTAAACGAACCGAAGATGAGTCGATGGGACACAGAAAAAATTTGTACTTATTTTTGCTGCGCCTCTTGTTTTGAAGGTCTCATTTTGAGTCCTAAACAATGTAAATTGTCAGTTGTTCTTGTTGTGACAGTTCGTAATCATATTTTTCGTTTCAAGTGAAGTGTAACCTAAGCTTCAAATTTGGAAGGAATAATTATTGTTACTTCTCACTAGCAGGTGATAAGATTTTACTTTTCAAGTTTTTATCTTAAAATAAAGATGCACAAAACTGTATATTATGACATTAGTTCACAATCGGCATTAACAGTTTGTCCATTGTTTTGAATGTTGGTCTCAAATCAAGACGGAAATCATTCTCAATTCAAATCAATAATCAGACTTAATTTGAGACTTTTTTGCAAAGTCTCAATTTAAAACCTTTTTGGCAAGATTTTGCTACGTCTCAAAAAAAGCCGAATATTTGGCTCAAAAGAAGCCTAGCTTTTTCTGTGCAAGTACTGTAAACTTCACAAGAGTAACAACTTCCTACTTCCAGCACCTGTTGCATAAGATATCAGAAATTATGAGAAATTTTGAAACTTTTTGGTATATGCATAAATTACCGATAATATCCAAAAATTTAAGGTATCCAAAGCTTTTTGGAAAAAAATTCCAAAATTTCCGGAAATTTATGAAAAATTTATAAATTACCGGAAACTTCAGGTATCCAACAATTTCCAATAATTTCTAAAATTTCCTTAAATTTCCTTAAATTTCCTTAAATTTTCGGTAGTCTATGGTAATTTATCGGTAATTTATGGTAAATTATTAGTAATTAATGGTAACTTATCACTTCGGGTTGGTCCAATCACTATTCACTATTCACAATCAGTCTGTCAAGTGTCAACTCATAATGAAGTGAGGTTATGATTTCGGCAGTCCTGGAAGGTAATTTTGAATCTAAATGCGCAACAGCTAGAAAAAGTCATCATGCCTTAAGTGCGCAAGCGCAGTAGCTAGAAAAGGTAATCTTGCTCAAAGAGCGCAAACGCAGCAACTAGATAAAGTCTTTTTGTAACTGCTTTTTACCACGGTTTCGGACTTGGTCACTTTCCGCACGCTATGCATGCCTAGAAAATCGAACATTTCGTGTATGCGTTACAAAAAAATATTTAAAAAATTTCAAAATATTTCAAGGGATTTCAAAGATTAAAAAAATTTTCAAAAATTTTCAAGGAATTTTTCAAAGTTGCAAGATATTTCAAAAATTTTAACAGATGCCAAAGGGTTTTAAGGGTTTTCAACTCATTTCAGGGATTTGAAAGGATTTTATAGGGTTTCAAAGCTTTTAGAATATTTAAAAAGATTCCAAGGAATTCCAGAGAATGTCAAAGATTTCAAGGGATTTTAAGAGTTTCAAAGAAGTTTCATCTAATTTCAGATTTCAAAGTTTTCAACTTTTTTGAAGAAATTTTAAGAGATATTACAAATTTTAAGATGAGTTAAGGAATTTGAAATTATTTCAAGGAATTTGAAGGGATTTTGCCGAATCTACGCGATTTTATATAAACTCTTAGAACTATAATGGTTTAAAAAATTGCAATGGATTTTAAAGGATTTGGAAGATTTTAGGGTATTTTACAAGATTTAAAAAAAAATTTCAAGAGATTTAAAAAATTTCGAGAGATTTTAAAAGATTATCAAAGATATCGAAGGATTTTAATTATTTCAAGGGATTTTAGGGGAACCCAAAGAATTTCTAGAGAACTTTATAGAGTGAATGAAGTGGAATGAAATTTTAAGGGATTTAGGAATTTCTACGGATTTCATGGGATATTATGGCGTCTCAGAGTATTTCAAAGGTTTAACATTTTTTAAGGAATTTCAAAAGATATTAAAGATTTCAAGCTCCGCGGAATTTGAGGGATTTGAAGAATTTTTTTTAATTTTAAAGGATTTTAAAGAATATAGTGTATTTTAAAAGATTCAGAGAAATCTCATGAGATTATAAAGAATTTCGTAGGATTGGGATTGGTGAAAAACCAAATCTCTTTCCAGCTCGTCCAATCAAACTTTCCAAATTTCCAAGGTTTCGCAGGTATAGACGCAGCCTCAAAAATTTGTAAGGACTTTCAAACGAAGATTGCAAGGAATTTTTATGGTATTTATGAAATTTCAGTGGGTTTTAAAGAATTTTATAATATTGGGGGGATTCATAGGATTTCAAAACAAATTAAAAGATTCCATAAGATTATAAGGCTTTCAAGGCTTTTTAATAAATTCCGGTGGATTTCAATTGATTTCAAAGATTTAAAGGGATTTCAACTGTCTGTATCAGACTTTATTGGATTTTACGGGATTTCAGAAGATTTCAAAGATTTAATTATTTTTGAAGGAATATTGAAGATTTTACAGCCTTCAAGATGTTTCACGAGATTTTATTCGACTTTTGTGGGATTACTAAGAATTCCACAAGACTTAAGGGATTTTATGAATTTAAAGGGATTTCAAAGATTTTTTAAGAGCTTTGGGCATTTTAAAAGATTCCGAGGAATTTAACGAGATTTCAAAATTTTCAGGGGTGTTTAAAGGATTTCGTTGGATCTCAGGTTCTAACGGATTTCTAGAGAACTGTAAGGAATAAATGAAATTATTTTTCAAAAGACTTCTAGGTATTTCTAAGGATTTCAAAGATTTTAAGGGATTTCAGCATATTTAAGGGATTCATCGGATTGCGAAAGAAATTATAAGATTTCAAGAGATTTCTACGGATTTTAAGGGATTTCACAGATTTCAAGGGATTTAAAAAGATTGACGAGTTTTCCAGGAATTTCAGAGGATCTCAACAGATTTTATGGGAGATGTCTATTGTATACCAGATTTCACTATTTTTCTACTACTTTGGAACCCCCATTTAACGGCCCTCCATTCACTGTGTTCGTAGAATTTCAGCCGGCTCGCATTCGTTGCTCAGGGGGTCCAAGGGGCCGAGAGAGAGGTCGAGTGAGCGCAGCGGAGTTGAGCAGTTCCGTAGCCACAGAGCGGGCAGCTCGAACATTCGCGTGCATATTCCGCATTTATTTTTAAATACACGTGAAAATTTCTCTTTTTATTAATTAGTCTTCATTATTAAAAAAGGTCCATCCTTTTTGATGACAAAAATCTACATATGTACAAAATACAGGTAATTAATATTGTGCATTCCTACTGGAAATGGTTCATACCACCCTGACTGTTTACATGGTAGGAATTCTTGGAAAGGCCTCACGGTCATAGCAGGTCACACCCGAGATCGCCTTTAGACGAATGTTCCAGTGTCTTTTTCAAAACTTATGCCAGTATTGACAATATTTTGAATTTTTCAAATGAGCCCGAGACCTGCAATATGACCTGCCACAAATATAGAACATTATTTTGTAAATTTATAGAACTTTATCCTATTTTAGCCTATTTTTTCTTCGATATATGCTTTAAAAGAAACCATTTTTTTAAAACTTTCCTTGTATCTCACCTTATTTGGCTGAAAATTTGAATTTTCGATTTTTGATTAGCAGTTTCGTTGTTTAAAAAAATCCGTGAGTTCGATCAAAAAAAGGTTTAAGACGATTTTTTAGGTCTTCAGGAAATAAGCAATTTGTTTTTTCTTTACTTTTCTTCGTACGTCGCATAGTTTTGATGAAAAATGTAAGTTTTTATTTTTTTAAAGCGTTCTCACGATTAAAACAAAAACTAAACGTTTTTTCAAAAAATGGTCTGAAGTAAATTTGTAAACCTTTTTGAGGTGAACAATTTTCCTTTTCTAACATATTTCTTTATCTGGCATAGTTTTTCTGGAAAATGGAATTTTTTATTCTTAATAACATTTTTCACGATTAAAATAAAAATTATAATTATATAATAATTATATAATATATATTATATTATTTTGGAATTTTTGGTGATCGAATTGGCTTTAGGGTCCAATAATTGAATACAATTTAAATTGCTTCAGACG
>JAUMHM010128597.1:0-19080 GCA_032362435.1 Melikaiella ostensackeni
ACGCAGCGTTCAGTGGTGTTTCGCGATTTTTTTTCCAGCAAACACCAACCATTGGTGTTTGGGTTTCTCCGTGTAGAGCACGCTTCAATTTTCAATCTAAAAGGAAGTATTTTCTATCCAAAAAGACGAATTTTGAAGAAAAGAGTTGACTTTTCCACCAAAATAGTTGAATTTCTAACCGAAGAGTTGAATTTTCAACAAAATAGGTGATTTATTAAGCAAAAAAGACGAATTTTTTAGAAGAAAGTTGAATTTTCAACAAAAGAGTTCATTTTTAACAAAGAAAGATGACTTTTCAGCAAAATACTTAAATTTTCAACCATGTAATTAAATTTTAGGAACTGACGAGTATTACGGAATTTTCCGTAAAACTAAGTGGTTAAGTGTAACGCTAGGGTTAGAGTTACGGAATTTTCTGTAATATTAGCGCTGAACGAGCTGGGAATGGGTTGGTACGAACAATTCCGTAATAGTATAGACTGTTCATCAATTTTAAACAAAATAGTTGAAATTTTAACCAAATAGTTGAATTTTCAAACACAAAAGATTAAATTTCAACCAAATGGTTAATTTTTCAAGACAAAAAGACGAATTTTTAAAAACACAGTTGAATTCTCAACCCGAAAAGTGGTATTTCCAACAAAAAAGTTTATTTTCAACCAAGAAGGTTAAATTTTCAACCAAAAAGAATTAACTCTCAGTCAAAAATGGTTGGATTTTCTTAATGGCTTCTATTAACTCAGTTCGCATTCAAGCGATAAAACCCCCAAAATCTGCTACGTAATTTGTGGACGGTCTCTTACAAAATCAGTATCATCAGTCACAAACATGCTACACAAAGTTTGAATTTTTCTCAACAATAATTATAACATTTAATTAAAATAATTTCACTGTAATTACTAATTCTCATAGATTGAGACATTTAGGTCTAATCGGGACTTATATCAGGGTGTGTACTCACCTGGAAAACCGGGAAATGTCAGGGAATTTGTTCAAGCGTACTTAAATTTGTTTTGAAAATTGTAATATTAAATTAAATAAGGACGTTTTTGTTTTTGTGAAAATAAATTTATAGTACTGGATTCATACTTATCTGAGTCAAATTTCTATTTGTCATTTTCATTAATCTCAGGACAATACATTCTATTGAAAATATGAATAGACACCAGGCAGAAAATATCTACACGACTGTTCTTTGAGCTGTTGCTAAAGTTCCTTAATTTTTATAATGTTAACAGGATATTTTTTTTGTTCATTTCTAACGAATTTTAACGAAAGGTGATAATATTCTGCATATAATAAGCCCAAGTTGAGGGCAGAATGTCAATTTTATAAATATATATTGCAAAAAAAATTAAATTTCGATGTTTTCCATAAATTTGGAATAACTCTTGAAATAATAAATATCTCTTGAAGCTCTTGGGTTCTTTTTAAAGGTAAGTATCTATAGTATTTTTATAAATTATAAAAATATTTTTATAAATTATAAAAATATTTTTATAATTTTTTTCTCTAGACTCTGCCCTAGGGTCAATCTTGGTGCAATTTTTTTTTTTAATTACGTGGTGAGTACAATAATTATTATCTGAAATTTTGCGACTTTTTTGCATCAAGTTTGACCCTAGGGTAGAATATAGGAGGAAAATTGTAAAAATATCGTAATGCGCTAGCAAAATATCATGGAAACTTACCTTCGAATTGGGCCCAAGAACATTAAAAAATATTAATTATTTTCAGAGTTATTCCCATTTTTCAAAAACATCAAAATATGAAGTTTTTTTGCAATATCTTTTTATTAAATTGACATGTTACATTCAACTTGGACTTAATGAACACAGAATTTCTTACCTTCGTGCTATTATGAGCAAAAGCTGTCATGGTAATATTATAAAAATTAAGGCACTTTAGCAACATTTCCAAAAATAGGCGTGTAGATAATTTCCGCCGGCAGTGTACGTGAAGCATGCACTGAATTTTAGTTACCTATGAAAAAAATAAACAAATTTGTTTTGATTATTCATGAAATTCATGAAATTTATCAACAAACTTAAAGATTCATTAATTTTTCTTTTAGTATTATTCATTTCTTCAATAATTCGATAGTGATAATACGAGTATATTTAAGAATACCATAGATAAAATTCCTAAAACCTTGTACCATCAAGAAAATTTCTTGTCCTTTTTTAAAGTTATTTTCATAAATTAATAAATATTGTTATTTAAATAAACATATAAAAGGTACCATTCTTGAACAGTTAGATATTTATAAGGCCTGAAAAAAATTATTTATAATTAGCTCGCGTAATTTTTGTACACAGTAAATGCCACTTGATTAATTTGGTCCCGAAATTGGATCAAAATGATATGGAACGCTTTTATACAGATTTCAGATTTTTCATTTGATCAGGAAATTGGGCATCACAATGATCCGATTCTCAAGATCCATTTCCTGTCATGAATTTTGATGAGTTTTCGAGTGTTAATTGTTATGCCACGACGAAATCATAACCGTCTACATGCACTTTGAAACCTGAACGTTCGAAGAAATTTCCTATACTTTTTTTAACGAAAATTCATTTAGTTTCGACGAATACTTAAACTAATTAAATCGAAAAAAATACTTTTCGAAGGTAAAAAAATAATTTCCAGAAAATTGGAATTTTTGTTCCTACTCTGAAATTCAAAATTTTCTAAAACATTCCTTGTTGGTCCAAGGAAGTTATGAGCCTTCTATAAGTATAGAAACACTTTATTCGTTTTGTTTGGGGAAAATTGATTCTTTTAAATTTTTCCGTTTCTTTTTTTGGTCGAGAATTATTTTTTTAAACTGAAAATTAAACCATTCCTGTTGAAGATTGATCATTTTAGTTGAAAAATCATCACTTTGGTTGAAAAAGCTAAAAAAATGTATTATTTGGTGGATAGTTGAATTAGTTTGTTAAAATTTCAACAATTATGTTACAAAGTCATTCTTTTTGATTGAAAATTCAACTGTTTTGTAGAAAATTCGCCTTTTTGGCTTAAAAATTCAACAATTTCGTTAAAAATTTTTTTCTCTCCAGATTGGAAAATCTTTCCTGTATGAAAATTCAACTTTTTTGTTGAAAATTCGTCTTTTTGGTTTTAAAATTCATCTCTTTTGGTAGAAATTTTATCTGTTTTGGTTAAAAATGCAAATGTTTGGTTGAAAATTAATCTGTTTTGGTTAAGAATTCAACTACTTGGTTTAAATTTGAACCACTTTGTTAAAAATTCATTTTTTTCGTTGATGATTTATCATTTTATTTAAAAATTCATCTTTCTGATTGAAAATTGAACTACTTTGTTGAAAATTCATTTTTCTTTTTTGTGAAAATTAATTTTTTCAACTAAAAATGTAACTATTCTATTTTTGGTTGAAAATTTATATTTTTTAGTTGAAAAATCATGTACTTTGTTGAAAATTCATCTTTTTGGTTTTAAAATTCGTCTCTTTTGGTAAACATTTCACCTTTTTTGGTTAAAATTGCAACTGTTTGCTTGAAAATTAATCTGTTTCGGTTGAGAGTTCAACTATTTCGTTGAAAATCCAACTAGTTGGTTGAAAGTTGAATTACATTGTTTAAAATTCATTTTTTTAGTAGCAGATTCATCTTTTTAGTTGAAAATTAATCTTTTTGGGTTTTTGTTTTGTTAGGATTCATCATTTTTGGTTGAAAATTTAGCTGCTTGGTTTGAAAGTTGAACTACTTTGTTGAGATTTCATTTTTTCGCTTTAAGGTTTATCTTTTTGGTTGAAAATTCATTGGTAGAAACTTAATCTTTCTAATAAAAATTCATCTCTTTGATAAAAATCCAACTATTTTTGGTTGAAAAATCGTCTCTTTAGGTTGAAAATTTAACTATTTCGTTGAAAATTCACTATTTTCCCGAAAATTCATATTTGCGGATTGAAAATCCAACTATTTTGTAAAAAATTCGAATTTTTGGCTTAAAAATTACACACTTTGGTTGAATTTTTTTTTCTTTCTTGACTAAAAAATCTTTCCTGGTTAAAAATTTATTCAACTATTTTGTTGTGAATTCGTCTTTTTTAGTTGCATGCAACTGAAACGAATTCAGAATAATTGAAGAAAATTGAAAAGCATACAAAGAATTCAATAACATGAAAATGATGTCAAGTGGAATTGGAACCTTCAATTCAAGAATTCAATTGAATTAAAAAGAATCCAATGAACTCAAAAAAGTCAGTTGCATTCAGTTGGAATGGAAACAAATTCAGAATTTTAAAAAGTAAATAGAAAACATGAGAGTTAACAATAATTATATGAGATTTAAAAGAATTTAAGTGTTTGCAAAGAATTCAAAAGAAAGCAATTGAATCCGCAAGAATAAGAAAACACAGAAAAAAAAATTTAATTGAATTTTGGGAAAAATGAAGTATTGAAGGTGGCAAGAAAACAAGGGGGGTTAATAGAATTTAAATAAATTTGATAAAAGGGAACTAAAGAATATAAAGAATTCAATAAAAGGCAATTAATGTCAAATGGGATTGAAGAATTTAAGTGAATTTAAGAAAATTCAAAAGAAGTGTATTTACTAGGATACAAAAAATTCAAGTGAAATCAGGAAATTTGAAAAATTAATTAAAAAATTGAAAAATTAAAAAAAATCAATTGAATTTTGGGAAAAACGAAGCACTAAAGGAAGCACATCTAAAAGAAGCAAGGAAATTCAAAAGAATTGAAGTAAATTAAAGGGAATTAAATGAATTAAAAGGATTATCAAATTTTGCCGTAAAATTTGTCGAAATTTTTTTTTAGTTGTTCTCTTACAAAATCCGCCAGAAAGATTGGAAAATGTTAGAAATTGACAAAATGGCGACAGTTTTTCTGAAAATATTTAAACTTTATTCTCTCAAAAAGGCCAGCTTTTTGGCTCTTGATTTTATTCTTAGTTGGTACTAATATAGCGAATATATCCCATAAGAGTTTACCTTGTGTCCGCGTCATGGAGAAGAGAAAATTTAATTTCTTAGTATGAAAAATCAAAATTTGCATCTTTTACAAAATCGAGAAGAGATACGAAAAAGCCAACCGAGCAAAGTTGTTCCCCTCGAAAAGCTGTAAAAAAAAGTCTCTTGGTGCTTTTCTCTAGCCTGCGTTTTTTTTTCGAAATTTTCACTAAAATATGAATGAAGTCGGCAATAATATTGTATTGAATTTTTTGTATTGAAATTTATTGAATTTTTAACCGAGTAGTTGAATCCGCAACCTACAAAGATGAATTTCCAACCAAATGGTCAAATTTTCAAACAAAAAAGATTAAACTTCAACTACAAACAGTTGAATTTTCAAACAAATAAAATGAAATATTCAAGCCAAAAAGACGAATTTTCAACAAAATAGTTGAATTTTCAACATACAAAGATGAATTTTCAACCAAATAATTGTATATTAAACAAACAAATATTAATTATCAACCAAACAGTTGCATTTACAACAAGATATTTGAATTTTGAACTAAGTAGTTAAATTTTCAACCAATTGGTCAAATTGCCAAACAAAAAAGATTAAACATCAACTATAAACAGTTGAATTTTCAAACAAATAAAATTAAATATTCAAGCCGAAAAGACGAATTTTTTAGGACAGTTGAATTTTCAACCAAGAAGAATGAATTTTCAACCAGAAGGGACAAACTTTCTGTCCAAAAAGACGAATTTTCAACATAACAGTTGAATTTTCAACATACAAAGATAAATTTTCAACAAAATAGTTGAATTTTAAACGAACATATATTAATTATCAACTAAGTAGTTGTATTTAAGTATTTAACTAAGTAGTTGAATTTTCAACCAATTGGTCAAATTGCCAAACAAAAAAGATTAAACATCAATTATAAACAGTTCAAATTTTCAAAATACAAAGATGATTTTTCAACCGAATAGTTGAATTTTAAACAAACAAATATTAATTATCAACCAAACAGTTGCATTTACAACAAGATATTTGAATTTTTAACCAAAATTTGAATTTTCAACCAATTGGTCAAATTGCCATTTTCAAGACAAGACGAATTTTTATCAAAATCGTCCAATTTTTAACAAGATAAATAGATTTTCAACAAAATAGATTTCAATTTTTTCAATTTTTTTCAACAAAAATAGATTAATTTTTAACCAAATTGCTGCACTTTTAACCAAAAAAAGATAAAATTTTTAGCAAAAGAGATGAATTTTCAACATACAAAGATGAATTTTCAACCAAATAGTTGAATATTAAACAAACAAATATGAATTGTCAACCAAACAGTTGCTTTTGCAACAAAATATTTGAATTTGTAACCAAATAGTTGAATCTTCAACCAATTGGTCAAATTGCCAAACAAAAAAGATTAAACTTCAACCAGAAACAGTTGCATTTTGAATCAAAGAGCTGAATTTTCAATACAATAAGACGAATTTTTAACAAAATAGTTGATTTTTCAAATAAAATTATAAATCTTTAACAAAAAAATGAATTTTTAGCGAAGAAGTTCAACTTTTAACCAAGTAGTTAAATTTTCAACCAAAAAAGATTTTAATTTTAAATGAAAAATAGTTAAATTTTCAACCAAAAAAACACGAATTTTCAACAACATAGTTGAATCCTTAACCAAAACAGATTAAATTTTAACCAAATTGCTGCACTTTTAACCAAAAAAGATACAATTTCTAGCAAAAGAGATGAATTTTCAACCAAAAAAGATTTTTCATCCAAGAGAGAAAAAAAAAATCAACCAAATTGTTGAACTTTAAAGCCAAAAAGGTGAATTCTCTAGAAAACAGTTGAATTTTCCACCAAAAAGTGAATTTTCAACCAATTAGTTGAATTTTCTACCAAAGTAATAGAATTTTCAACCCAACAAAAACGAATTTTCAACAAAGCAATTGACTTTTTAAGCCAAAAAGACAAATTTCCTACAAAACAGTTGAATTTTCAACTCGAAAATGTGAATTTTCAACGAAGAACGGAATAGTTGAATTTGCAGTTCAAGAAATTTATTTTCAACAAAAAAAAACGAATGTTCATCATCAAGGGGTAAAGAGGGCAATAGGGGAAAGAGTGTGAGGTCTGTATTTACTATTATAAAATGTTGAATTCTTTTTATGATAACTTAAAAAAAAGTAGAGCTAGGGTTATGAAATTTGAAGAGATTGTAGACCTAAATAATGCTCATAATTTATTGAGTTTAGAGCCAGATCGGATGAGAATAAATACTTTTTTTGATTTTATATTTTTCTCAAAAATTGTTTTACATGTGAATTTTTTTGCAATTTTGATTATATCAGGGAAAAAAAAATTTTATACGTAGAATTCAATGAAATACATCCTTTTTGAAAAATATTTTTAGGTTCATTCATTAAATATCGTGAGAATTACAAAAAATAAATTTGAAAAATTCGAAATTTTAAAAATTTGTATCACAGTATTGGCAGTAATACCAGGCTCTTTAACCCAAATTTTTTCAAACACGGAGTGGCATTTAGTTGATATAATTCCATAGAATGCTTATAGCTATCTCCATACAAGAATTTTCATCTTTAAGAACTTTTGAAGTTTTTAATTTTTCGTATATAAGTAATTTTTTTTAATATTAGGAATACAGCAACATAATAACTACTAGATTTGTTTATTTTGACTACATGAATCGATTAATGTATTTAGAAGTACTATATGGCAAAATGAAATTATATGTACAGATTTGTAACTTTTTCTAACGTTTGTAAAGAAAAACTTTTAATTTTGGGAATATACCAATATTGTAACTACTAAATTTATTCGTTATTATGACAAATCGATTGATACATTCAACAGGCCTGTATGACAAAATAAAATTATGATATATACAGATTTTCCAATTTGTTTAATGTTTAAAAGATAAAAAATTCTCAATTTTTGAAATGCACCAATACTTTAAGTACAAAATTTATTCGTGTTAATTAAATGAATCTATAGAACATTTTACTTTCTAAGAGTTTATAAAAAATAAACATTAAACAATAAATAGTAATAAGCAATAAGAAATAAGTAATGAATCCAATATGGCGGACAAGTGTTTTAAAAAATTATTGGATTTGCTCGAAAGGTGATATCTAGGGGTTTTCGAAGGCGCTGTAATATATATATATATATATGAATTTATTGTAATTTATGTATAATTGTAATTTATCATCAAAATGGTATTAGTAACGAAAAATGGTCATAATTTGAAAATTTACAAACAACTTATAAAGTCATAAACAATTTTTTAACCTATCGAGTCCCATGGACAGACTAATTGACATACTAGAAAAGTTAACGTTGGGGTGAGAACATTTCATTGAAGAATGATTTTTCATGAAAAATAATTTAAATTTTCGTTTGCTTAAGCAATTTTAGTTTAAACAATTTGTTTAACAATGTGCGTTACTCTGTGCAATTTTCCCTGTAGAATCGAATGGAGCTACTAGTTTTTACGTAACTCTCATTTCTAAACAAATTGTTCAAACAATCGAAAGTTTAAATTCTCTTTCATGAAAAATCATCTTTTAATGAAATGTTCTCATCCCAACATTACCTTTTCTACTGTGTCAATTGGTCTCCCCATGGGACTTAAAAGTTTAGAAAGTGGTTTCAAACTTCATAAGTTCTTTATAAATTTTCAAATTATGACAATTTTTTGTTACTAATACCATTCTAATAATAAATTACAACGATTTTAAGACAAGATAAATTTTTTTCTTCAACAAACTGATATACTGAAATTTTTTTGAAATAAGTTGTTTATAACAAATAACTTGTACACTTAATTACTTATTTATGTTCTTTAAGTATACCCAAATTAATTCTATTTAATAGCGAGATTATTTAAGCAATTTTATTTCAGATATGAAATCATATTTTTAAAATTGCTAATTTTGTCACTATATTTGTCTATATATTGTTGGACACAAAATTAAATCGAAAAATCGAAAAGTTTGAGGACCTTAGCAAATCAATCGAGAGAATTTCTAAAAAAACTGCAAAACCCATTAAGAAATATATTCTGCAGAGGATTACAAGGGTCGTTTGATAAGTGGGCTAAATTTCCCGCTAGGTGGCGCCAAAATGAACTTTGTAGTACATGGCCAAGAAACAGCAATTTCCAAACTAACCTCTACCAAGTTTGAGCCAAAACCGACTGTAGGCATTTCCACTGAACGAGTCTATAATATCTCGAACGAACTGGAGACTGCTGACTCCTGATCAAGAGCGCAACCGAAAAGACGTTTCAGCGCAGTGTTTGGCTAATCGGAATTCGCAGGAGTTTTTGCGTCTATTTGTGACTGTGGATGAATTCTGGATCCACCACTATACACTTGAGACAAAGCAGCAGTCAAAGCAGTGAGTACTGCCTGGTGAAAGTGCGCCAATGAAGGCGAAGACTGTTTTGTCAGCTGGGAAGGTGATAGCCACAGTATTTTGGGATTTCTAAGGAATTATCCTCATTGATTACTTGCAGAAGGGTAAAACTATAACAGGAATGTGCTATGCATCATTATTGGACCGTCTGAAAGCCGAGCTGTAAAAAAAACGGCCACGACTGGCGCACAAAAAAGTACTGTTTTATCACGACAACGCACCGGCTCACACCTCCGCAATCGCAATGGCAAAAATACAGGAACTGGGCTTCGAATTGACTCCTCATCCACCCTATTATCCAGACTTGACTCAGTGCGACTTCTTTCTGTTCCCCAGCGTCAAGACCTGGCTCGGTGTGAAGAGATTCTGGTCCAATGAAGAAGTAATCGATGCCGTAAATACATATTTTGCAGACAGGCCAAGAATTCCTGATTCTCAACCATTTGTTTTAACCATTTTTCCCGAGCCGATTTTATATCCCAATCCTGGCCGATTTTTCATCCCAGTGCGGCCCTGTTTGCAGATCTCGAGAAATCTTACTTTTCTGAAGGGATGAAAAAATTGAATTTTGCTAGATGGATCTATAAATATATGAAATATTTGAAGGAAAAGCATATAAAAAATAAAAAAAATAATTTTATAGCTTGCGTACCTATCAACGGAGCAGGATTTCATTCAATTACAAATAATTTACGGAAATGATACCTTAATAATCACTGATTATAATGACGTAATTCTCATGTATGCATTTTCAAATTATGAAAATTGGACTTATGGCCTCGAAACCGGGTCTCCTGGCCCACTGTGCTGTGTTTATGAAACGATCCCAATTGAAGATACACCATATAATATACGCGAGCATCAAACTACTTTTCAGCGGTTTATAATATACGGAAAAAACAAAGGATAAAAGATTCGCTGCAACAAAAATTGACCTTGCCGGTTAAACTTCACATGAAACGGAGATGATTTCGTGAATTTTAAACTTGCCTGGGTAATCTTTCTTCTGCTTTTGCCTCAATTCTTATTCGAAAGTAACGAGAGTTCCGACGTTAGCGCCATCTACCTTTGTTGGAGTTCATTAAGCTGGCGCAAAATGGCGATTTCCATCTGTCAATTGCTTTTTGCTAAGTGGTGCAAAATAAGTTTTAGTGCGTTTAAAATAGTCTAATCTATTTCAGCGGAGACTTATAAGCAAGAACAATATTTTTTTGTGCCTTTTCTACCGATTCTACGTTCTACCACAATTTGCTTACTCCAGCATCACGTAGTTAGATAACGACAAAATTCTCCTGACCTCGATGAAACTTTCGCCGAAATCTCTTTAATTTTTAACTGTTCAAAAATTTATCTGCAACACATCTTAGCTTTTATTTTCTTCTGTGTTATAATGATTACAAAGAAAATCAATATTTACATAGGTTAGGGTACCACAAATGGGAGGAAAAAAATTGTAATGATATTAGTCAAGTGAAAATGAGGGAATTAAATAAATATGGCAAGACAGCATTTACTGTTTCGACAGACTCCTGACCTTCGTCACACTAACTTTTTTCCTAAGCTTCATAATGATATACCTGACTCTATCTTGAGAGATATTACATGTAGACAGATGCAAATTGCGAGATTTTTTATGAAGAAAAAGCAAAATAGTTCTAGTAACTGCATGCACAGGGAAAAGTTGAACGACCCAGGTCGCAATAGCGAACGTGGTGTGAAATCCCGTTGCGCTTTAGCTACGATAAAAATTTCGAATTGCATCGATTGCCACTTTTTGCAAAAAGTCCTTGAAATTTCATTGAAATAAGCGCCTGTAAATAATTAGAGACACGAGTTAAATGTTTGAATAATTCAAGGAGTTCGATGTTATTTATTTATTTACTAAGCAGAGTGGGATTATAAACGAAAATGTAGAAACCACCCCATCCCCCCCCCCAAAAAAAGTTTGTGTAATTAATGGACGCTCCCAAATTTTACACAAATGTTGTTTACGGAAAAAAGTCCATTGAAGCTCTCAAAACTAGACGATTAAACATTTGGAGTATTAAAAGCTGAATGGAAAAGTATATAGCGTTCAAAGTGGAAAAAATTATGAAGAGCCCTGCTTAAAATTTCAGATAGAACCCGGATAGAAACCGGTTAGAAGTGGGTTCTCAACGGCCCAAACCGCGCCATGACCGGTTTTAGTCTCTCGAAATCTATCCGATTTTTGTCCCCAGTATATATCCGACACCCAATCGGGTTCTATCCGGCATTAGGTAATATTTGTACCCGACCCCTATCCGGTTTGTAATTGGCACCACAAAATAATTCTATCCGGTTCTTATCCGATTCCTACCCGAAATGTATCCGGTTTTTGTCCCCAGTATATACCCGACACTCAATCGGGTTCTATCTGACATTATGTAATATTTGTACCCGATCCCTATCCAGTTTGTAACTGGGACTACAAAACAATTCTATCTGGTTCTTATCCGATTCCTACCCAAAATGTATCGGGTTTTTGTCCCCAGTATATATCTGACACTCAACCGGGTTCTATCCGACATCATGTAATATTTGTACCCGATCCCTATCCAGTTTGTAACTTTGACCATAAAATAATTCTATCCGGTTCTTATCCGATTCCTACCCGAAATGTATCCGGTTTTTGTCCCCAGTATATATCCGACACCCAACCGTGTTCTATCCGGCATCATGTAATATTTGTACTCGATCCCTATCCGGTTTGTAATTGGGACCACAAAATAATTCTATCCGGTTCTTATCCGATTCCTACCCGAAATGTATCGGGTTTTTGTCCCCAGTATATATCCGACACCCAACCGTGTTCTATCCGGCATCATGTAAAATTTGTATTCGATCCCTATCCGGTTTGTAACTGGGACCACAAAATAATTCTATCCGGTTCTTATCCGATTCCTACCCGAAATGTATCGGGTTCTTGTCCCCAGTATATATCCGAACCCAACCGGGTTCTATCCGGCATCATGTAATATTTGTACTCGATTCCTATCCGGTTTGTAACTGACCACAATATAATTCTATCCGGTTCTTATCCGATTGCTACCCGAAATGTATCCAGCTTTTGTCCCCGGTTTATAATCGACACCTAACCCGGGCCTATCCGGCATCATGTAATATTCGTATCCGATTCCTACCTGGTTTGTAACTGGGTCTATAAAATACATTTACATGGTTCCTAATCGGTCCTAAGCGGCGCGTACACGATTTTTGACTCCGGTTTATATCTGACACCTAATCGGGCTCTATCCGGCAACATTTAATATTTTTAACCGATTCCTACCCGGTTTTTAAGTGGGTCCACAAAGTACTTCTACCCGGTTTTTATCCGATTCCTACCCGAAACGTATCCGGTTACTCAAGGAAAAAAATTATTTTTGAAATTATTATTATATATTCTTAATTTTTAATGTTTATTAATACACAATTTGCAAAGACGCTCACTCAAGCATATAACCTCACGCTTAAACGTTTTTGAAAATCTGAGGATTCAAAACCCTACCTAAAACTACCTTACATTATACCTAACCGCTACTAACCAAATGAGCTATCGAACCGCTTGGATCTTGAAGCCAAAATCCCAGCCACGTATTTTAAGGCAACGTCGATTGAAAAATATTTGTGTGCCTCTTTCTATTCGTAATTCTTTTGTTTTTGAAATTCACAATTGTCAATTTTTCAACTGACCTCCTATAACATTACATATATTTTCAACAAAATTCTTTCAATTTTGTTTTTCAATTCCTTTTCCTTGAAAATCTTACTTTAAAGGGGCACAAACCGCGTATATTTCAACTTATTTTTGAATTTTTAAACAATTGTTATATCAACACTCGTGTCGAGTGCCGTGTAGGATTATGGTAGGAACCGGTTGGCAACGAACTTCGATCTATGCCAACATTTAATTTCTGGTTAAACTTATTGGATAAAATTCGGTTAGAACCGGTGAGAATATTTTTAAAACTGTTTTTCTGTTTCCATTTTTCGGTTGAGGACCGGGTAAAATCCGGATACTTTCCGGAAATTTAAATTGAATCCCGATAGAAACCGGTTAGAACCGGGTAAGACCCGAATGGGTTTCTAACCGGTTTCTATATGATTTTTATCCGAAATTTTAAGCTGGGCGATTATAATTTATAATTTAAGCGAGTTTAAATATGCTTGAATCTACTTCAAACAATGGAAACCAATTTTCCAACATTTTAAATTGACAACCTTAATTAAAAGCATTCAAAACGTATGGTCCAAAATTCAAATTTTGAAAATATGCAAGACAATTATAACTTTTAAACCTTTCAAAGTCTTTCAAATCCTTCAAAAGTTGTAAAATTTCACATTCAAAGACATTTTTCTGTTTGAGGCATTCAAAATGAAATAAAATACATAAGATTAAAATCGGGCTTTCGATTTTCTAATGCATTTTTTCTAGAAATGATACGCTCTCGATACGAAATTGCTAATAGAATTATAGGTCGTTCATTCATTACGAAGAGAAATTAATAGAGCGATGACTTGCTTCATCATTTCCGAAACGAAAAAAACTAATGTCTCAAGATTTCAATTCCGCTTCGAGTATATAAATGCAATACAAGTTATTCAGGTTATCAGAGAAGTCTAATTGGATGATATAGCTATAAGCGAGGAAAGAAAGTGTTTCAATGATATATTAATAACAGGTCATAAGTCAGGAAAAAAAATCTAAATAAAAAATGAACATTCAATACTTACATAAGGTATACTTGTATAGCTTGTGATTGTTGTAATATTCAGAATGTAATAAATTACTGAAACAATTTTCAATTATAAAAAAATAATGTAAAACTTAAATAATTGTACATAACGTATTTTCCTAAAATTATAACTGCTGTTCTGAAATTTGAATTAATTATTAATTGAATATAATAATCTTCAAATTCATTCTTTTAGTTTGTCCACATTGAAATTCCTATGTTTCTGCTCGCTTTTCGAGTGTTTTTTGTCACCCGACTTTTTCTATAATGTCAATGTGACAGTTTATTAGTGTACAAGGTGTGATTGATAAAAAACCGGACCCTTTCTGAGAGGTCTTTCATGAGCCCCTTCCTTAAATTTTTTAAGCCAATCGAAAAATTGAGTACGAGATGGACACTCATCACCATAAACTTCCTTTAACAAATTATACGTTTCTGTAACGGATTTTCCAGGTTTCACAAGAATTTTCACGTTAACGCGCTGTTTTACTTTTAAAGTCAACATGATTCCGGCGGAGCTCAGGTAGACGGTCTACTTTGAACAAAGTTTACTTTCGTACTGCGAGTCGTACAACCTTGAAATTTGGAGGGTAGGGGAAGAAAGAACACAGAATTATATCAGATCCTGCTTGTTGTTACCGAGGCCCCAAGCAAGTGGCAAAAAATCAGTCCGGTTATTCAGTAGCCACACCTCGTACGTCAGTTTGACATCTCGTTTCATGAGAGTTATAGGATACGGCATGTCCATTGACTGTCAAACTGAAAAAATGAGGTTCAAAGATTTAATGATTATATACCCTATTTAAATGTTAAGAAATATCAAATTTATTTTGGAACTATTTTGAACATGGCACATTATGGATTTAATAAAATTCACTTTTTTTGAAAGTTAGAATGTGCCATGTCCAATGAACTTTTTGATTAAATGATTTGTATGGTAAATTTTTATTAAAAAGTAACAAAAAATGAGTTTCCGCACTGTTGTATTTTAGACTACTAAAGTATATTGAATACTTTAGTAACAGAATTTATTGAGAAACTATTGACTTTTTAGGAATATGAAAAAGCGTACTTTGAAAGTTATTTTTTTAGAATGTGATGTTTTTAAATTGTCACTTAACCAAAACGGATAATGTCCGGCCTCAAAATAAAATGTACAGGTCCCCATGTAATTTTGAATAATTAATTCCTGCATTAACGAAGATTATTGAAAATAAAAGCTTCGTGTTGATAATATCATATTTGAATATAATTCTTCATTTAGTTACTGTTTTTCTTCATCTATTTCCAGTTTAAAAATCCGTTTTATGGACATGGCACAATATAATCCTGAAACTGAATTAGCGTCGACATTTTGAGGAAATATTGTTTATGATTTGTAAGCTGAATATCACAACAAATTGTATAACTTAAAGTTCTTTGCCATGCTCTAAATATGAAAATACTACTAACTCAAAAATTTCGCAAAGTGGACTGGGCGTACTCTAACTCTCATGTGACGATCTTATAAAATTGTCTTCACACTTCAAGTGACATGAAGTTGTGCCCCTTGCATGGAAATGCTTAATCGTTGATTTTCCAGTTATTAATTTTGCGCGTTAGATGAAAATGATTGAATTTTTAACATTTTGATGCACAATTTGGAAATTAATCATTTTTAACGACTTAGTTTCAAGATGATAATTTAAGAATGCTTTAATTTTTAAACGAAGTTTGAAATAGTTTAATTTTTAACGCTTCAAGTTTGAAATTCATTAATTTTGAATGTTTCCAATTAGAAAGCATATAATTTTTAACGTTTTTAAAATAATTAATCTTTTAAAGGTTTCCAATATTTAAAATTCTTCAATTTCAAGCGATGAAAACGAAAGTTATTTTCTTGGACTAAAACCACATTTTTTAGCAAAAAAAATCTATCCAATCACTTTCAGTGTCACTTAATACTACATGATATGGTACTAATTGATAATATTTATCATCTTTAAAAATTCTATAATTTCAATTTAAAGTTACAGTTTTGAATGCGTAATTCTAAAACAGTTTAAATTTTGAGGAGTTCAAACAAAAGTTTTCTAGCTTTAAAAGTTTAAATCCGAAAATGTTTGGTTTGAAATTTCTTAATTTTTGGAAGTTTCCAATTTCAAATTTCACACTCTTGTAGGCTACTAGTTTAAAATTGTACAATTTTGAATGTTTTACTTTGAGAAAGCGTGTAATAATTAAGTAAGTAATATTGAATGATACTTTATATAGAAAAAATTTTGCCTTTGGGAAACATATTTACCGAGGGGAAGGTCAAAAATAAATTTTACTTCTTTGAATCAAGATTTTTTTGTTGAAAATTGAAAATTCGTCTTTTTTGGTTAAATTCAATTGTCTTTGATTTAAAATTTAAATATATTTTGGTTGAAATATAAACTATTACATTCTTCGTTCAGAAATCCCCTCTTTTGGTTGAAAAATCAAGTACTTGGTTGAAATTGGAACTGCTTTGTAGAAAGTTTTTTTTGTTAAAAATTTATAAAATTATTTTGGAATTTTTGGTGATCGAATTGGCTTTAGGGTCCAATAATTGAATACAATTTGAATTGCTTCAGACGTTTCGGCACACGATAGTGGCCCTCTTCAGTGAATTTTATTTCTGAAAAAAAGTACAAGTAGGGGTGTTTATAATATTAAATATGTCTACAAAATTATTACTTTGGTAAATTTAGTACTTAGGTTGACTTTGGTAGGACAATAATCATTTACAAATGAAGTGTGATTTAAAGTTAATGAGAAATTAAGCGCGATTGAAAAGGATACAAAATTGTGGCGCAGGGATGATGAAAATTACAGAATTCCAAATTTCTTTCAAAGATTTCAAAAATCAAAAAATGTTTAAAGATTTAATGGTTTCAAAGTTTTAAAGATTCAACGAAAATTCTTTAAAATGTTCCAAAACTTTAAGAAGGGGGGAAGGGTTTGAAAAGAATTTCACAAAGATTCAATTGAAGAGAACAACTGACCTTATATGTTTTATACGAAATTTGTCGGCATAGATGATTTTGTCGATGGGACGATATACTGAAAACTGACAGTTTGGGTGGTTTTTTTCCTTTGTGAGAGTAAGACGGGAAAAGTGGGAGACGTTTTCTTTTTTTTCCCCCTAGGGTTATGTTGGGTGACTGAAAGTGGACACTCTTCTAATAAGAGTCGTTTTCGGAGTTTTGAGTTACCAAAAAAATTCCATGAAAAGAAAAATTTAATAGTGCAAAGCTAAGATTTGCAATTTTCTAACAAGGGGAGATAGAATACCGATAAATTATCGGTATCAGTTCTTTGATTGACAGTAGAAGGATTGCTCACTATGTGAGACATTCCTAAAATCATTCGTTTTCTGTAGTGATCTGTTTTCTCTAAAATGGAAGTGTTCTCAAAATCGAATTTGTGGTCTTTATTCCAGGCATGTTTTATCATAGCCGTCCATTTGTTTGGTGGCTTATAGACATCTTTTGTGTGTTCTTTAACACGTATGTAAATCAGTTTTTTTGTGGTACCTATGTAGACCGCTTCACAATCCATACATGGGGTGCTATAAGCAACGTTAGACATATTGTTTTTTGGGATCGGGTCTTTTTTTTATCTGAAGATCGGCGATAGATTATTAATATTCCGGAAGGCGGGTTTTATGTTGAAGGGTTTAAGAATTCTGGTCAGGTCATTTTTTCCAACAGGCCTTGTACATAGGGTAGGGATATATATTTGAGAGGCTGTTGGATAGTGTTAGTGTTGTCATGTCCTGCTGAGCTTGACCCATGCGTTTGACTGTGTGTGTCTGTAGGTGTTGTGTTAGCAGTTACTTGAGGGATCTGGCTATCATTAGCCCGATTTTTTTGATGTATGTGATGTAATCTTTTCTTTATGGTGTCGTTGATAAACGTTAAAGGATAATTGTAGTTAATCAAAATAGTTTTTATTCTTTTGATATTTTTGTTGCGGAAATCACTGTGGGACAAGAAAATGCTTCTATCTACGAGATTATTTATGACGTTAATTTTTTACTGTTCAGGGTGATGTGACAAAAAATTTAGACATTGAAGTGAAGCAGTGGGTTTTTGGTACCATTCAGTTCTTAAATTTTCACCCTCCCTTAGGATGAGGACATCAAGGAAGCTGATTTTTTGGTCTTTTTCATTTTCTATTGTGAATTGTAATTTGTGGTTAAAATTCTTAAAGACATCAACAATTGTTTCAATTTGATCTACGGGAGCAGCAGTGATTATATCGTCAACATATCTGAAATAGAAGGGTAATTAAAAGGGGAGAGAGGATAGACAGCTAGTTTCTAAATCTTCCATGACAATGTCTGATAAGATAGGGGAAATTGGAAAGATAAACAATACATTACTGCAATTATAGCGGCCTCCCTAAAAGCAAATAATTCTAATCCTTCTAGATGCTACGGACTCAGAAAGATTCACAAAAATCGCAAACTACTTCGTCTCATTGTTTCCTTCATAGGCAGCCCAACTTACAATCTCGCTTCTTTTTATAAGAACATCATCTCTAGCAACATACCATAACTCCAACAACATCAAGAGTAAAAAACAGTTTTGAATTTTTATCAAAAAATTAAAAATGTCACAATTCAACCTGGTTACAAACTATTCTCTCTTGATGCGGTTCCTCTTTTTACAAATGTTCCGATTGGACTAGCGTTTGCTGGAATCAAAGCCAGATGGCCACAAATCCAGAATAAGGTAAAAATGCCTTTGACACAGTTCCTCAAAGGACTTCGAACTTGCTCCAGTAACTATTCCTTTACTTTCAAAGGGGTATCATATAAACAAAAAGCAGGTTTTTCTATGGGTTCTCCAATTTCCCCTATCTTATCAGACATTGTCATGGAAGATTTAGAAACTAGCTGTCTATCCTCCCTC
>JAUMHM010128629.1:0-19074 GCA_032362435.1 Melikaiella ostensackeni
GACATGCATTATATGCGTTTAGCAGCACTTGTGGGCAAGTGCGTGCTGTCGCTTTCAATGCTTCTGTTGGAATTCCATCCAGACCTGGTGCCTTTTTGTTTTGTAGGCCCTTTAATGCTTCCAAAAGTTCCTCTAAGGTGAAGAGCGGTATGTCATACTCTGTGATGGACTCTACATCATCCTGTCTCACCGGGTGAGTGAGGAAGAGGCTATCGACAATATTATCAATAACTTCCTGCTCCAAAGCTTCGCTCGCCGACATGGCTCTGAGCTTTCGGGTGACGATCTTATAACCCAAGCCCCAGGGGTCATTGTTAACCTCCTGGGCCAGGCCTGTCCAATTCTGAGTTTTGCTTTTGTTAATCGACCTCTGCAGCTCTTTCTTGCTCAGCTTGAATTGGACATCCGCTAGGGTAGGCTCCTTATTGGCCCTTTTTCGTCTAGCCCTGGTTACTTTTCTCCTGCTTTGAAGGCATTTCCTGCGAAGTTCGGCAATTTCCTCAGACCAGCAGTACACAAAGCGTCTTTCTCTTCGTGCTCTTTTGAGAGGCATGGACTCCTCACAGGCACGGTGCACCAATTTCATCGTTTCTTCTGCTAGGGTTTCCGCCATTTCGGTTTCCCTATTTATGTCGTGAAGAGTGAATAGGGCTTCGCTTCCCGCGAGGATCACCCTTCCGAGCTGCTCCTCGTTCATCCTTCCAACATTCCAACGCGGTTGTTGTTTGTTGGGGCGTATCTTCCTCTGTGGTACATCTCCTAAGTTAAAGCTTATGTACTGGTGGTCACTTCCGGTGAAGTCCTCGACCACTTCCCAGTGTTGCATCAGTGGGGCGTAACAGTCATGCAGCCTTTTCTGCGACTCCCGCTCCTGGTTCATCGTTACTAATGCATGCGAAACTTCATCAAGTCCGTCTTTGATAACGGTACTGACATTCTTCTGCTTTTCTGCAGCAAGCTGCATACTAACTGTCAGTCTACTTATCTGTCGGGTTACCGTCATCATAGAGGATTCCGACTTCTCCAGTTTAGTCTTGAGGGCGATCATTTGGCCTGTAACACTTGCGGATTCGGAATTCTCAATAATCCTATTGAGAGTAACCGCCGGCTCTGTTGCGTCTTTGTTCGTCTTTACTGAATATGTAATTGGGGATTGAAAAGTCATGTAAGTTCGCCAGCGCATCGTGCGTTGGGGGGGGGCGGGACGAAAAAACTGGGAACGGGTATACCTAAGTGCGTTAGCCCATATTTCGGCGCTGTACAATAGGATAGACGTTGTCACCGACATTAAAAGTCGGCGCTTGCTCGGTTTAGGCCCACTAACATTTGCCACCAGTCTGCTCAAGGCCGTCGTGACTAAGGCCGCCTCATCAGCGGCTCTCTGGATATGTTCCTGAAAGGTCAGCTTTGTATCCAGATGGATACCAAGATGTTTCACCGCCATAAAATGTGATGTCGTTGCCCCTAGTTTTCGGGTGACTATTTTGTAGCCCAACCCCCAGGGATTTTCATCCATCTCCTTTATCATGGACATCCAACCTATGCGCTTATTTCGCTTGATTGTTTTCCTTAGCTCTTTCTTCATTTGAAGGAATTCCGCTACTTTGAGGGCCATTTCAGCAGGCTTCTTTTCTGCTCTCTGGGCCTTTCTTCGTAAAGTGAAGCAGGTTCTCCTCAACTCGGCTATCTCTTCCGACTACCAGTATGCCGGGTATCGACTGTCGTGCTGCCCCTTCCGCGGCATGGCAGCGTCGCAGGCTCGCTGAATGTAAGTCAAAGCGTTTTCTACCACTCGCCCGGAGTCGTTTGTCACCGCTATTTTGTAGCCGCGCTTGATCATCTCTGCGAACTTTTGCTCATCCAATTTCTTGGAATTCCATTTGGTCGGCCGATGTGTGCGCGTCTTCGGACTTTCCTTCACCGTCTGCAAACCGAAGGCGATATGCTGATGATCACTGCCTGTGAAATCATCCATCACCCTCCAGTTTGCGACGTGCCTTACTAGGTCTGCCGATGCAAACGAGATGTCTGGAGTCGTCTCCCTCTGTCCGCGTCACCTGAATGTCGATGCGCCGGTATTTAGGACTATTAGTCCTCTTCTGGCCGCCATCTCCATTATTCGCTTTCCTCTGGAATCCGGCTTCGTCATGCCCTACTCCACTGCTTTCGCGTTGAAGTCTCCGGCTACAGTGATGCCAGCTTCCATATCTCGTATTTCTTCTTCAAGTCCTTCCAGCTTAGTTTGGAAATCCTTAATTGGCTCGTTTGGGGTGAAGTAGCAGCTCACAATTGTCGTGCTTCCACTCCTAATCCACACGTACCCCTTGCCGGATCCATGAGCAGCCACTGGCACTTTCTCCGTGTTTGCCACCCATATCGCTGCGGTGCCAATAACGTCTCTGAACCAGTTCAGACTGTCTCTGTCACTGTACTGCTCGCTTAGTATTAGGATATCGACCTGCTTTTCAAACTTAATTTGAGTCAGCAGGTCGTCCGCTGTTCTGCTTCTGTTCAAATTTGCCTGAAGGATATTTATCATCCTTGGCGGCTTCCTTTTGCTCGTGCTAGAGTATTCCTGTATACTCGGCACTTACCTGTCCCAGGGATATGATCCCTTTCCTCTGGTGGTAGGCCTTTCTCGGCACATAGGACGCACTGCACGCTAGCGTTATAATTTGCGCCCTTGTGTCCTAGCTCACCGCACTTGAAACAGACATCTTTCCTGTCCGGGCCTTGGCAGTTTCTGGATTGATGTCCATATCCTATGCACTCAAAACAGCGCGGTACCCTCACCATCCTTCTGATGCGGCAGTTCACCCAACCTACCTTTATTCGCTCTGTTTTTAGCAGCTCATTGGCCGCCTGCTTGCTCATCTCCACAATGGCCAGGATTCGCCCTCTAGTGTTTGGTTTACTGACGGAGATCCTCAGATGCTCCACGAGCTCCTTCAAGTCCCGTTTCAGGGCCGCTCCAACTTCCTCAGCAGTGGTATAGCCGTCAAGGTCTTTGATCTCTAATGTCGCTTTTAGGAACCTGCTTTCTACAGAGGCGTTTCCACCCAAAGCGTTTTTCAGGGCGCCGGTGAAACCATCTCGGTTCAGTGAAGCTGCTCCCAGTTCCAGCAGGATGCAGCTATCTCTCGTCTGACGGATATTCGTTACCACCGTGTCGGTATCCTCAGGTTTAACCTTCCCTCGGATTTCACCCAACACCTCGGCGTAACTTTTTCCTTCTGTGAGCCGAATGAGGATTGCTTCAGTTTTGGGTTTCGCTGTCTTCTTTCTCTTCGGCTTGAAATCACGCCTGTCCGCCATATTTGGCTGAGGGGATTTTTTCTTCTTCCTCTTCACAATTTACCAGTCTGGCGTTATCGGCATCGCTGCATCATCTTTTCTCCGTTTATCTATAGGAGTTGCGGCCTGGCTCTCCGCTGGGCTGGTCGCGACTCGTTTTGTCTTCAGGGGTGGCTTCGGTGTTACCACACTCTCCCTCCCAGATTGCGCCTGCGACCATAGCAGACCGTTTAGGTGGGCTTGCGCCTTTTTTAGCGCCTCGACCTCAGCAATGAGCTTGCTCACCTCTTCATCTACTGCGTCAAGTCCAGTCTTGATGACTGTACTGACGTTTGATTGCCTTTTAGCTGCTACTTGCATAGGACTCAACTTTTTCTTAATCGCTCCGATTATCCATGTGATGGAGTTTTCGGATTTTTCGATATCCTTCTTTATCATCGTCATAGTCTGCATGTTTTTCTTTTGGTTCTCCTCTGTTATACGCCCCATATGTGTATGCTCCATTCTTATGTTTCCTTCCTCTACTTTCTTGGTTATGGCGTACTTTTCCTCTATCTTCTTCTGGCCTGATGGTGTTGCGGGTTCGGAAGTCTCAATCTTCTTGTTGAGAATCGCCGCCGGCTCAGACACCTCTTTGTCTTCATCATCTCAAATTACTTGGGGGGGTTTGTTTCGCCATAAATTGTCGCCAGCGCATCGTGCGTGGAGGAGCGGGCCGAAATAGCTAAGAACAGGTATACCCTCGGAACTCTGTCCTACCCCAGGTCCCTGAGGCCCAGCCTTCATTTAACCAGTCCCGGAAACACGGACGGACTAGAACTCGCCCGGGACACTGCAGATTCCGATCTCTGCAGCCGCCACGCACTCCCTGATCAAGGCCCGAAAGGGCTGGCTCCTGATCCCACACTGATGATAATGATGATTTTTTTTTTACGAATGGTGAAAAAATCTGAGCCCAGGCACACGAGAGGGGTCCGCACCTCTCGGTAGTGTGGGGATTTCGATGATGGTAGAGATGATGATGACGTGCCATCTTTTACCCACTAAAAAACCACCATTTCTCTTCTTGGCATAATTCCCACCGGAACCGCTTCCGCATTACTTCAGGGGGTGCCGTTTCTTTACCTGCTAAGGCACCTGCTGGTTTTATTCTTCTATATTTATTCAGCTTCATAATCCAACCAAGATGTTACGCATCGTCCTCAGCAGCACGTCAGTGTCGTGCAACGGGCTCGTCGGCCTTCGAACAGCCTAGTTGGGTGTAGTTGGATAGTGCTGTTAAGACTACAGACCTTAGTTTGCAGCTTCTCCGGTTCCAGTTTTCTTTGCTTCGATCTTCTTTTGACGTAAGACTACTTCCGCGTAACTAGCAATGAGTTCCCAGTGATCGTCGCTGCTAAGCATCACGTCCATTAGAGTGCCTGGTGTGATAGTTCCCACCTCGCTCTCCAGCCTCACTCTTTCTTCTAACCACCTGTCATACACAAAGAATGTGTGGAGCATATCATCGCGATCTTCCCCACGGTATGTACAGTCTGGCTTTTCGGCTTTACCTATTTTCTGAAGGTAGGCCTGGAACAACCCGTGCCCAGAGAGCATTTATGCCATGAAGAAGTTTACTTCTCCATGACCACGGCTCACCCACGCATTTATGTCCCTCACAAGTCTGAACGTCCATCTTCCTCTGGTTTCTCCAGTACACCTTGCCTGCCACTGCTCCATTGTTTGTGCTCTGGCTTCTCTTCTTGCTTCAAATTTGCCGCATTCATTTTTCCTGGTATATACGGCCTTGCGTTCGGCCGCAAGCAGATCGATGGGAATAACTCCAGCGATCACCAATGTCGCTGGTTCCGAGACAGTGCAATAAGCACATGCCACCTTCTGCGCTCCTCTCCACTGTACCCCTGCCATACGTTTGCGGAATTTCTCTATCTTAAGAGTATCCGCCCAAACTTCGGCTCCGTACAGGAGGATGGAGTGCGTCACCAACATTAGTAGGCATCGTCTGCTTGGTTTTGGGCCTCCGATGTTGGCCATTAGCCGACTTAAATTCGTCGTGACCACGCACGACTTATCAGCTGCCCGTTTGATCTGCTCCCAGAAAGTGAGCTTATTATCGAGCAGGATACCCAGATGCTTCGTCACTACCTCCTCGGTTCCGACCTGCATTGGTATTTCAATTTGTATCCTCTTTGTCGTCAGAATTACTATTTCAGTCTTCTGGATGGCTAGACTTAATCCGTGGTCTGTCATCCAGCGCTGGACCCGTCTCATGACTTCGTTCAGCTTCCATTGAGCTTGCTTGAGATCGCGAGCAGCTATGGTCGCCGCTATGTCGTCCGCATAGCCCACGAGGTTCGTATCTTCCGGCATCTCCATTCGTAGGATCCCGTCATATGTGTGTCATTCCTCCAGGGCAGTGCTCACTATGTGTGTCACAGCGTCTACCGTTTAAGAGTCTCTCCTAAAGCTTTCCTGCCGGGTCCAACAGACACAGGGGTCTGTTGGATGACGGTAAGTTCAGATCGCCTTTGCCCTTTTCTATTAATACTAGCGTTTGTCGCTTCCACTGTTTAGGAAATGTTCCCATCTTGGGGTAGCTGTTGTACATGTTCACCATCACCCCAGGGGTGACATTTGCAATTGCTTTAATTGCCTCCACTGCAATGCCATCCGGGCCTGGTGCCTTCTTGTTTCGCAGGGATCTTGCAGCTTCGTTAAGTTCCAGCTCGGTGAAGAGAGGGATATCCTGCATCATTGTGTTAGCTTCTTCTTTTCCCCGCAGTTGGTGTGTGGGGAAAAGCGTGTCCACAATGCTTGCCATTGTTTTAGCATCACGGAGACCCACTGAAGTACGGTTTTCAAGCTTGCGAGTTACAGTGTTGTAGCCCAAACCCCAGGGATCCTTGCCCACTTCCTCCCTGATGATACTCCATTCGAGGATCTTGCTTTTTCTAATGGACTTACCCAGTTCCTTCTTCGCTTGCTTGAAAGCTGCATTTCTCAGTGCCGCTTCAGCAGGTCTCTTTTTACTTACACGTTGAGCTCTGCGCCTTAGGACAAAGCATTCCCTTCTGCGATTTGCAATCTCGTCCGACCACCAACAGGCCGGTCGTCGATTGTCGCGTGGTCTTTTTTTGGGCATGGATACATCACAGGCTTGGCGTATTAGCTGCATCGTGGTCTCAACAACCCTCTCTTGGTCTTCCTGAGCCATCGCAATTACTGCCTCCTTTTCGCTGATAAGCGTTGTTGCCATCTTCTTCATGTCCATCTTAGCGACGTTCCACTTCGGTTTAAGTTTGGGTGCCTTAAGCCTCTCTATGTCTGGGGCCTTTTGTATATGGAAGTTTGTATACAAGTGGTCACTTCCAGTATAATCCTCCATGACCCTCCAATTTTTTACCCTTCTGGCAAGGTTCTCTGTCACGAGAGATATGTCAGAAATGGTTTCCCTTTGCCCAGGGCGTCGGAAAGTGGTCTCTCCCTTATTAATAACGATGAGTCCCCTTCTAGCGGCCATCTCCATTACTTTTATGCCCCTGGCATCCATGTACGCCATGCCCCACTCTAGAGCTTTTGCGTTAAAGTCTCCGGCTATGACTATGTCTTCTTCCGTGTCTTGTATCATCTATTCAATGTTCACGAGTTTCATCTGGAACTCCTTGATGGGCTCGTTTGGGGTAAGGTAGCAGCTCACAAAAGTGATCTTGCCACTCTTAACCCAAACGTATCCCTCACCAGCTCCGTGGTTTTCATCTGGCACCTTGTCTACATTGGTCACCCATATCGCAGCAGTACCCAGCTTGTCCGAGAACCAAAAAGGTGCTCGCCCTGTCCTGGTACTGCTCGCTGAGTATCAGCAAATCGGCCTTCTTGTCGTACGTGAGTTGCGTAAAAAGGTCGTTTGCAATTTTACTCCTATTCATGTTAGCTTGCACTACGTTGATCATCGTCTCGTGTTGGCTTTAGCCCGATCTAGAGCTTCGCGCAATGTCAAGCACTTACCTGAGCCAGGAATATGGTTCGAGGGTTCTGTGCTTTCCCTCAATTCTGCGCACAGGACGCAATTGATATCAATGACAGCCATGGCTTGGTCCCATTTATTCTGCTTGGAGACCGTGACCCTAAAGTCTCCAGCGTTTTCATCAAGGTCACGTTTCAAAGCTTTCTCTACATCTTTCTTGGTCGTGATGCTATCAAGGTCCATGAATTCAAGGGTTATTCTGGGTACCAGGATCTTGACTGCTCTCGTTTCTCCCAATGAAGTCTTTACGGCACTTACAAAGGCTTGCGTATCCTTCGTGCCTTTACCTAGTTCCATCAAAATGTCACCCTCACGCGTTCGACGGATAGAACGGATATCGGTTCCTGTGTCCTCAGGCTTGATCTTGTGGCTGATGTCACTCAGTACGCCCGCGTATGTCTGTCCCGTTGCAGGGTTTATAACAACAGCATCGAGACGTTCCCTCTTGCTTCGTCTGCGTCGTTGATTTTCACGTTTTTTGGCAAGTTTGGGGCCATCTTGCTTCGAGCTTTTTTCACCTCTGTTCATAGGAGTCGCATCTCCTTTCAAATTTCGCTCAGCATTTTTTGCTTTCCTGCTTACGACTGTTTTCCACCCTATTGGCGTTTCCTCGCCTCTTTTCCTTTTGTCAATCGGAGTGGCCAGTTGGTTTTCAGCAGGGATACTTGCTGTTCTTTTATTTGATGATACTGGAATCTTTGGAGTGCCCGAACTCTTGGTATGGGCACTAGACCGGAGTAGACCAGTCAGACCGCAGAAGTTATCGATCTCCTTGTTTTGCTGTATCCGTTTCATCTTCAATTGTTGGATCAGCTTCGCGATATGTTCAATGCCTATGATGTCTATAATAGACAGCTCTCCTTCTTCTATTCTCTTAGTTATGGCGTACACGCCCTCTGTCTTATTCTGGCCTGATGGAATTGCGTGTTTAGAAGTCTCAATCTCCTTATTGAGAGTCACCGCCGGCTCAGATACCTCTTTGTTTTTATCGTCTAACACTTCGGCAGTGCAAGCACACATCAGCTCCTTGCCATGCCGGCGGTCACCGGGCATGGTTCGGAGCACTCCCAGTGGGCCGCAGCATGAAAGGGTCGTGGTTTTTTCTTGGTGTATCCTTCACTCAGTCTGTTTGGCCCGCGAGGTGTATTTTATTTCCGCCCTACCCTTTATATCTACCGAGCATTCCCCTATTCGCCACCTGGGGACACGCCGTGTATTGGATACAGACTCCCACAGACTCCCCCCAGGACATGGGGATAAGGCCAGTAAACCTTATCTTACCATCCACCCACTAAAAAACACCATCCTTTTCTTCTAGGCAGGAGTCCCCCTGGAAAACGCTTTCGCATTACTTCGGGGAGTGTCGTTTTCTGTGCCTTTTTAGGCTCCTCCTGGTTTCAGTCTTCTATAGGTCGAGATATACTTCTCCTTTCTCCAGGTTTGTGCTCATTTGGGTCACTGCACCTTTCTCCCCCTAATTTTACGCGTTTCAGCAGCGCAACAGATGTTACGCATCGGGCTCGTCGGCCTTCGGCATCTTAGGAGGATTGGGGTGGTTTCTTCTAGAAATTCTGCTGGCTTCTTTCTTCTATTAGATCGAGATGTTCTTCTCCCTTTTTCTTACGCAGCACTGTCTCGATGTACCTCGCGATCGCATCCCAGATCTCATCGCAACTAAGCATCTTTGAAACAATATTTTCAGGAGTAATCCGTCCAATATCTGCTTCAAGTTCCGTCTTCTCATCTGCCCATCTTCCGCAGGTGAAGAAAATGTGACCTGCATCGTCCTTGTATGGACCATAATACCTGCAATTGGGACTCCTCACTTTGCCGACTTTATACAGGTAGGCTTGGAAAAATCCATGACCCGATAGGAACTGCATGAGGAAGTACTTAATTTCTCCATGCTTCCGCTCAATCTAGGCTGTGATGTCGTTAATTAGTCTGAACGTCCATCTGCCTCTGATGTCGTTCTTTAATATGCGTTTCCAGAGCTCAATGGTTTGAGCTCGGCTCTCTTGCTTCGCAGCTGGTTTCCCGAATTCTTTCATTTTGTTGAAAATCGCCTTTTTTCCCCTGCCAATAGATCGATGGGGATCATCCCTGCGTTCACCAATACTGCGGGTCCTGAGACAGTGTGGTAGGAGCAGAAAACTCTCTGCGCACCTACCCGTTGCACTCCGGCTATACGTCTTCTATACTTGTCTATCCTAAGTGTCATCCTAAGACGTTGTCATCGACATTAACAGCCGGCGCTTGCTCGGTTTAGGCCCACCAACATTTGCCATCAGTCTGCTTAAGGCCGTCGTGACTGAGGCCGCCTTATCAGCGGCTTTCTGGGTATGTTCCCAAAAGATCAGCTTTGTATCCAGATGGATACCAAGATGTTTCACCGCCTTTTGGGTCTGTACCATCTCACCTCCCACTCGTTACTGAATGCAAGTGTCGATTTTCTTGATCGTGAGAATCACCATCTCCGTCTTCTGTAGGGCCAGACTCAGGCCGTGCTGTTCCATCCAACGGCACACCCAATGCATGGTATTATTGAGTTTTCTTTGCGCCTCTTCGATGTTTCGCGCCACAATGATTGCCGCGATGTCATCCGCATAGCCCACCAGAGATGCACCCTTTGGTAATTCCAGTCGGGGGATGCCGTCGTAAGAAATATTCCAGAGGTCTGGCCCTAGAATAGAATCCCTGCGTAGCTCCTGCTGTTACCTCTCAAAACGTGGACATTTGACAAAAACGGGTGGGGGGGTCAAATTTTACACAAATCTAATACCTTCTCTGATGAGGATGTAAAAATTGATCTTGCTGAGATTATTCAAACTACTCTCCCCTTTCCAACTGAAAAATTGAGGAGAATTTTTTTGAGGAAATTCAATTGAGGAGAGTCAATTTTTCAGTTAGAAAGCGAAGAGTAGTTTCAATAATTTCGGCAAGATTTCTGAGTTGGAAAGAGGAAATATGGTTTGAAAATTCTCGGAGAAATTTCTGAGATGAAACGAGGAAAACGGCATAATTTGTATTGAAACTTCTGACATGATTTATTCAGATCCAATGAGAACCAGCTTGAGATTGGTCATCTGGTTCAACAACAATTGCAACCAGTCTTATCCAGATTTTCAGGAATTTAATCAGCCGTGTAAGGTACACACTAATCTTGATCACTTTTAAAAGTTGAAGAATTTGAGATACCTGCAGACTCTTCATATTCAATTTGCATAATGTCATGAGCGGTAGGCTGCGAAAGAAACAAGTTTCTTATTTGACGATTGAGGTTTGCCTTCGAAGCCGTTAGGGAATGTTTTCGACTTTTGAGTTGTTACCGTTTATTCACACTGTGTCTTTTCGTTTGTTAAATTGCAGAGTAATACTTCCTTTCGCTATTTTCGAAGTCAATGTCAGAGTTTAGTGGTAATATTCAGAGTTCGATTGAATAATTCCTCCTTTAGCTTTGAGTTTGAAACAAATTTCTTTCATATCATTGATTTTTCTTTTTTCTCCTTCTCTTCCTCCTTCTCCTCCTCATCATCCTCCTAGGAAAGGTATATAAATTCAGCATTCATGAATAAACAACCATTCGTGCTGCGTCAATGGCAAAAATGACTACCACATGTTCGAATTGTTTGAGAACTTATTAAAGACTCGATAATTTAAAAAGACATGAGAAATACTCTTGCTTATTGGGAAAGAATTGTACGCAGAATGAGAGAGACTTTCGCCGGATTGTGAAGGCACCTAAACGTTTTCATGACGTCATTAAAAGCATTCCAGAAGCTTAACATGAACCACTACAGCTGTGGAACGGCCTCTCGATCTCGAAAAAAAAGAACTTAGTATGTCTCTTGTAAATATGGCTTAGAACACCGAAACTTATCATGTGCACGAACCACTGTGCTGCAGAATGCTCTCAATGTCGGTATGGTAGGAATACATTATATCAGGCTCCCACGGATGCACATGCTGCAAGAAAAGCAGCGTGGTCGATGGTGGCGTATTTATGATATTCGTTATTGGCCCAGGTTGCGTTGTTAATGAAACTATGTTTCGTTTTTCATTAAGCTGGCATAGTTGAATCAACTGTATAACCATGATTCTATCGCCAAGGAATCTTTGTCTCTTCAACTATATCTATTTAACTAGAGTTAAATGTTGGTTCCAAGAAAAACATTTTTCAGCTATTATATAATAGCAGATTTTATATTAAATTAGATTATAACATATATGTAGCTGATGAGAAACTTGCTCGAACTTGCATAAAGGCATGCAATACTGCATCATTTCCCAGTAATATGATGCCATTTTGAAAAACAGTTCTCAGAATTCTATGTAACTCGATATCATTGTTTTTATTAACATTTCTTAATACCTATAAAAAATATGACACAGGAAACGGCGGGCGTCTTTCTTTTACGGGACGACAATATGACTCACCTCTGTGGTATTTTCTTAAGAATCCTTTGAGTTCTCTTGAAATCCATTGATACCTTTGGAAATATTTCTAAAGCCATTAAAATCTTTCAAAACTGAAGAAAATTACCAAAAAAACTCAAAATGTGTAAATGGTACCTCTGTGTTTGCTCAAAAATAAAAATATTCCAATACTATTTTCTATACTTGAAATACGAACTATGCCTCCTGCCAGAAAATATTTAGAGGCAAGTTTGCAGGTCTTCGTAAAAGCAACAATTTTGATATCTCAACTTTCTATTGTATTCCGCGATATTTAACTCAAAATTTGAATTTTCGACTTTTCAAGAAGATTCAAAAAGTTGTTATGACAATCTTGTAAGACTTCCGAAAATAAACTCACATAACTCACATAACTGAATAAACTCACATAAACTCTCACAATTTTCTTTTTAGCGAAAAAAGTCGTGAGGATGAATTGTTCCACTTTCTGAGTACTATGAATATCCGTACATGAAATTCGTAAATTTGAAAAAAAGTAGTCTCAAAAATTTTTAAAATGCTCACACTTTTTGAATTTTTGTCCGAAATAGCTGGCAACCGAACTTGGCCTTCATTTTGAGACACTCAAAGAGTATACCAAAGGCCAATCCAATCGGTCAGTTCTTTCGAAAGTTATCGTGCTCACAAACTAAAAATCTACAGACACACACAGACAGACACATTCGTAAAAACATGTTTTTCGTGTTCAGGGGGTCTCAAAACGTGAACATTTGACAAAAACGGGGGTGGGGTCAAATTTTACACAAATCTAATACATTCTCTGATGAGAATGTAAAAACTTGATGGAATTTTCTATAACTAATAAGTTTTTAAAGATTTAAGTTTATATGCATTCATATCAACGGGTATAATAGGTAATTACATAATAAAACGCAAAACTGTTTCAAACTCTTTTGTTAGTTTATTGCAATGTAAAATATAAATCACAGTAAACAACAAAATTTCAAAGGACCCCACACCAAATTCATATCGAGCCCTGGTAGATGTGTGTTATTCTTGGATGTGATCCCTTGCATTTTTTTGGTAAAACGCATTTTTTATTACCCTTGTCGTTAATTATATAACCATCGTCGCATTCACAAAGAGCTGGAACACAATCCTGTCGAAACAAAACAAAAATCAGTTAGTTACCGTCATCCGGGGCGAATCGCTACAGTCTTTACAAAATTGCCAAAGGCTCAACAATTTTATTTTAAAATTGATCTTGGGCTCAGTAGATCACGCAATGTCTCTACTTTATCGTCCATATAAATAAATTAATACATATTGATCTGTAAAAAGCTAATAGTGTTAAAAATCTCAACATCCTACATCAATCAAAGGTTTTTAATTATTCACAATTAACCTGAATCGGAAGATTCCAGAACGAATTTGAATACTTATATAGTCATATAATCAATAATAACTAAAAGATGTGAAAATGAAATACTATTGGTTATGTTACATAGATTAAATTATGAAAATAAATTGGCATACAGATATTTCAAATTTTGGTTTTGTACTAATTTTAGTATAGAATATACGCTACGTAACTATACTTGGTCATAATCCTGGAAAATTTGGTTATAACTAACTCGAAAACTTCAAGTGTAGCGATTATTTTTTACTTTTTAGTCTCATTTTAAGTGATTCTTCGATTTTCTACCGCTACATTTTCTTCTATTCAAATACTTTGTTTAAGTTAAATATATTTCTCAAATCAACTTACTTCCCTACAATATGGAGTCGGGGGTCTGGGGTAAGTGCTACATTTCTCCCAACACGATGATCCACAATCTCTCATTACTCCATGTATTCCACAGGCTGACCATCTTGATCGTGGAGGATCTCCTGGCATATCTGTATTCAAAATTTAATTGAACTAAGTTAAGAAATCAATTCATACAATATTAGTGTTAAATGAACATTGCAATTTAAAAAGTAATACATCTTCGTTTGGTATTAAAAAAAAACTTTTATTTTGACTTCATCCAGGCGATTTCAAATCGTCTGGATGAAGTTGAAACAAAATGTTTTTACTTTTTGAATACCGTCGTTGTTTCTCGGATGTAGAATCAAAAGAATATATACCATCCCAACAATTTTTTCTATATATAGGTCTTCCTCTTTTCAATAAACGTAGCAATTTCAAATATTTCTGTATGAATTATCTATACTTACACGCCAGCTTACTTTCTGCGACAGCTACAATTAAGACGAAAAACAAAAGCGCAAAAATGGGAGACATTTTAGTAACTTCTTCCGAAATTCCAAATACAACTGACTGCAACTGATACGCCCTGTAGTGATATCGTTTTTTTACTCCACTTTACAAACTTCGAACGCTAGAAAATTGTTTAAGTCACTTTGCTTTGCCTATTTTATTATATTTGTAGAGTAGATAGGTAAACTTCTAGTGTAATCAATTCGTTTTTGTTTCATGCATATTTTTTTCTTAATACACAAACGTAAAATTGTAAAAGATTCAGAAGTTATTCAAATTGTCCAAATAAAATTACCATTTTTTTAATATTGTGAATAAGCGAAATTTTTGTAACCCTCTCTTATTCAAATGCACTAATAATATAGGTAATTCGATACGTTTTTATCTAACGAATATTTGTTATCTATACATTAAACTTAAATTATAAAAACTGAAAAAGTTATAGTTGAAAAATAGATTTTTTAAATTTCAAAATTGGCAAATACGTTCAACTTAATATTTAAAAACATCCTTGTGTCTGTTTTGAGATATTCAAAGAAAGAATAAGTCTACCAAATTGTATCACCTTATTTATATGTTACGTCCATTTAAATATGTTACGTCCCGTATTAAAAAAAAATAGTGTCTTTTAATCGTCTCACTGTCTTATATATTTTCTAATTGGTTCATTAGAAAATATAAGGCAATGAGATGATTAAAAGATGAAAAGCAAACTTTTCTAGCTTATGTTAGATATCTCGCACATTAACATGTTTTGCTATACGACGTTTTAGTGATATTAAACAATTTTTGAGAAAATAATTATTTGACCTACAACAATGAAGATAAAAGTATTTATTTTCTCAAAAGATACAGTAGCCTTCATTGTTTATGGTTATATAATAATTGTTTCGAAAATTTTTTGTAATCAGTAAGAAGGACATGAATGGACAATATTCCATTTCACGAAAACAAAAAAAAGCATTCTGCCCTTCAAGGCTTCGAAAGTAAAAATCCGAAGCTTCATTTTAAGATTGAAAAAATGTAAACATTGTTACAAAGGGATCGAATTTCAAAAAAGAACTGAAAATTTTTTTGACTTTGGAAAATCTCACACGAAAGCAGTTTAATACATCCAAAAAAGAGCCTACCCGCATAAAATCTCAAAATTTCACTATTTTTCCCTCGTTGAATATTTGTCCAAACGACAAAATTTATTTTGCATGAGCTACCGTCCAAAAAGACTGCACTTTGCAAAACTTCAATCCGATCGATTTATACAGTTTAATTTATTTTAATTTCAAATATTTCAGAGCTCGTACTTTTATGATTTTTGAATTTTTTCTCAGAACAATCTCGTTTCTCTCGAATAGAAACTGAAGGAAATGTGTCACAATATACGAAATAATATAAAAACAATAAAAAGTTTATCGGAACTTTTTAATAGTGTTCATAAACTGATAACACTAAAAAACAATTTTTAAAGCTACACTGATATGCTCGTATAGTTTCATTGTATACTAAATTTTCTCGGAAAGTTGCAAAGAACTCCGAAGCAGTAATTTTGAAAGTTATCAAACTTACGACTTGAGTAAAATTGGTGAATTTTTTAAAAACAAGCTCATAAACTGATAAGATTAAAAAGCATCTTTTAGAGATATAATTGTGCAATTTTATTGTATACTAAATTTTGCTGGAAAGTAGCATAGAACTCCGACGCAGAATTAAAAAAAAGTATAAAGCTCACGACTTTGGTAGAGATTAGGAATTTTTAAAAAACAAGTTCATAAACAAATAATACTTAAAAACAATTTTTAAAAGTATACTCGCAGAGTTTTATCGTATGCTAATTTTCCTTGGAGAGTTGCATAGAACTCCGAACGCGAATTTGAACAAATTATCAAACTCACGACTTTCGTGGAGATTAGGAATTTTTTAAAAACAAGTTCATAAATTGATGGGACTGAAAAACATTTTTCAGAGGTATACTCCTATAATTATATTGTATCCTAAATTTTGCTCGAAAGTAGCACAGATCTCTGACGAAGAATTTAAAAAAATTATCAAACTCACGACTTTCGTAGAGATTAGCAATTTTTTTAAAACAAGTTCATAAACTGATGAGACTAAAAAACTTTTTTAGAAGTATACTCGTATAGTTTTATTGTTTACTAAATTTCGTTCGAAGGTAGCACAGAACTCCGACGCATAATTCAAAAAAATTATTCAACCCACGACTTTCGTAGAGACTAGGAATTGTTTAAAAACAAGTTCATAAACTGCTGAGACTAAAAAACATTTTTAGAGGTATATTCTTACAGTTTTATCGTATGCTAAATTTCGTCGGAAATTTGCGTAGAACTGGGACGCTGCAATTTAAAAAATTATCAAACTCACGACTTCGATAAAAATTCTGAATTTTTAAAAACAAGTTCATAAACTGGTAAGATTTAAAAAATTTTTTTAGAGGTAGAGCCGTATAGTTTTTTTTTGTTTACCGAATTTCATCAGAATGATGCATAGAACTCCGAAACATAATTTAAAAAATTATCAATCTCACAAATGTAGTTAATTTTAGGGGTAGGGGGTGAGCAAAAAAGTCTCAAAAAAATTTTGGGTCTGATGATTATTTTGGGCACAATAGAGGGTACAAGTAGTGTTCTAAAGAGTTTAAGTGTTTGGATAAATTATCACGAGCATGAGAATATGCTCGAGAATATGCTCGACGTTTATATGCTTTGAGAATTTAATGAGCACTCATGAACATTTTAATTTCGGATTTAAAAAATCGTATCTTCTATTTTCATAAACTTTCAAATCAGAAATGTATTCCTGTTTACATTTTATTTCCAATTGTAATCACCTAAGAAGCTGAATTTATCAAAAAATACTCAAATAATAATTCCATCATTCAAATTTCGCGGGGCTAAATTCAAATCATCAGAGAAGTCAAAGTACAAAACTGTTCATGAATGCCTTTTCACCAGTCTGAAGGCTTAGAATAAACTACGACTTTCTATATGAATTGCATGAATATACTAAAATAAAAAATAACTATTTATGCAAAAAATCATAAACATATTTCGCGCATCAAACAGTCAGACTCATAAACGAAAATTCAACTATATTAAATTCAATTTGAAACGCTTTCCATCTTTATTTTTTTAATCAATTAAACTTCTCATCCACTTCGCGTCTCGACTAAAAAAGATACGACAGACATGCATTAACTTGGACGGATGGAATAAGGATTTTTTATTAGACTTATCATCCCCTGACCCGTCGACGTCACTCCTATTCTGACAACGAGGGCCTGTCTCTATTTGTTTAAACAATTAAACTTCCCATACACGTCGCGTCTCGACCAAAATATACAAGACATACACACGCATTAACTTGGGAGGATGAAATAACTTAAAAAATGAATAATTATAATTACAACTTTAACTTTCGATTTTCAATTGGACTTAAACCTTTTAGTTTTACTTGTGGCTTATCTATTTGATTCATCATCCACTGACACAACTGGGATCGTTCCATTTTTACGACGACGACCCGTCTCTATTTGTTTAAACAATTAAAGTTCCCATTCACGTCGCGCGCCGACTAAAAAATACACGACATACACAAGCATTAACATGGCAGGGTGGAATATAGATTCTTAATTAGTTTGATCATCACCTGATCCATCGACGGTCCTCCTGTTTTGACGACGAGGGTTAAAAACTACAGAGCAACAAAGTTCCGTGCAAGTTGCATTCCAGAAAATCAGGAATGCAAAATAAAATGACAGTTTCATCACTGAAAAATAATTACATTATTTTTTCACCAGCAACATTTACAATCAATTCTTATTAATTTTTAAACTTAGAAAGTGATAATTAAGCATAAAAACTTTAGAACTTTCTTGCTTTTTTTGCATAAATTATTCTTATTATGATGATACTGATAATCAACGTTAACAATAACATTTCTTTTTCCAGACATTCTGCAATTGTTCAAGAAATTAAAATAGTAATATTCAACAGTCCTTAAAAACAACCCCTATCACTATCAACGAAAAAATTCCAAAATGACTCCATGTAAAATAGCCATAAAATTTTTTAATTTAAAATAGTCACATAGGTCACCTTTAGAAAACTTTAGGTTATGTTTTCAATTTCACAATAATAGTCAACAACCCCCAAATTTCCCCCTATCTTTTTAACGAAATAGTTCCAAAGTGTTTCTTTGCAAAACAGCTATAAAATTTTTTGATTGAAAATAGTTACACGGGTCACCTTAAGAAAACTCCAGGTTATGTTCTCAGCCTCACAAGAATATTCATGACATAATATTCATTGAGAGTTTGAGGGATTGAGAACGTAATTTGGAGTTTTATGAAGATGACCTGTGTGACTATTTTTAATTTTTGAATTTCATGGCCATTTTACATGTAGGCGCTTTGGTATTGTTTTGTTAAGTGATAGGGGTGAATTTTTGGTGTTGTTGATTATTGTTGTGGGGTTGAAAACATAACCTTGAGTTTTCTGAAGGTGACCTGTGTGATTATTGTTCCGTCAAAAGCTCTAGGGGTGGATTTTGGGGGGGTTGATGATTATTATTGTTGGGTTAAGAATATAACCTGGAGTTTCATGAAGGTGAGCTAGGTGACTATTTTCGATCAAAGAATTTTATGGCCGTTTTACATGAAGGCACTCTGGATTTGCTTCGCTAAAAGTGATATGGGTGAATTTCATAGGCTGCTTTATTATTGATGGGTTGGGAACATAACCTAGAGCTTTGTGAAGGTGACGTGGGTGACTATTTTCAATTTAAAAATTTTTCTCTGTCTTACATGGAGACAATTTGGAATTGCTTCGTTGAAAGTGATAGGGGTTAATTTCAGGGGTTCTTGAATAATATTGTGGGGTCGAGAACGTAACCTGGAGTTTTCTGAAGGTAACCTGTGTGACTATTTAAAATTTAATCGGTTGATTTGGAACCAATCTGTTCAGATTATTCCAATTTTTTCAAGAGAAAAAGTTGATAATCCGAACCAATAACACATTTCTAAGAATTGCTAATATGAAGAAAATGTTCTTTCTTCTTCAAA
>JAUMHM010128646.1:0-19072 GCA_032362435.1 Melikaiella ostensackeni
TATTTTTTTACATGTAGAATTTTTTTCCCGACAAAATAAGTTATCATTCTTAAAAACCGTATCATTTTCAAAGAATTGGTAAGAAGCAATGAGAAGTTATTCGTTAATCGTTAAAAAAAGTTTTGCTCTTACAGAAATTGTGTACAATTTCTGCAAAACAACTACTGTACTTTATTTAGTTTTGCATAAATAAAATATTACTCAATAATGAAAGATTTTAGTTAGTTTTTCTGATTTAAATTTTAAGCATACGAGACATGTTATTTGGAACCACGTGAAATCTTTTAAGATAAAAGTCGAGGTCAATAATTAATTATTTGTGTATTAGAGTATCACACGTGTTAACATTCGTAGGTTTACAAACCTGACGCATTTAATGCTGCTTTCTTTCTTGTCATGCGATAAAAATTATTACGATATTTGAAACAAATTTTACTATTAAATTTGCATCACTAACAACTCTATTTAATAGAATATTTTAATGCAATACATAGCAATTTGATTTTTATTTATTGTTCAATTCGATTTAAATAACTAACTTGCAATAATTTTCTGAACTCTCATTCCATCTTCTTTTAAAATCCATTTTTTATTATATCTATCCACAGTTCCAAAAATCTGACACTGTCTTCTGCAGAAATTCCAGTGAAATAATCAATTATATGGGTGCAAAGATCCGTTCAGAATGTTTACGCTGATTGCCTAATTTAATTGTTGAACTACAAATTAGTTTAAGAATAAAATGGAAATGACGAATGCGGTTTTTTTACTTTGAGCACTGACAGCTGCAGCAAATGTTAAAGTTACGGCAAGAAAGATCGTCAGATGATTTATAAAAAAATTCGGTGTTCTTTAGTACATTATAGTATAATAACTGCTGTGAGCTGTAAAGTGATTTGAAATTCAAACTCAATGCGGTAAAATCCTACAGTGTAAAGGTTTGCAAAAAAATATTGAATTAAATTCTGCGAATTTAAATAAACTCTAGCCAATAAAACTCTTCAAAGAAAACCCTACACAAAATAACTAGATGATTAATGGTAAAAAATATTTTTCCAGCTGTTTTGCATTATTCCGTGTAGAGTTTTGCTGTGTAGCATTAAATGGTCAAACGATGTAGGGCTTTTGAAATTGAAATGTGAACAAAATTATTTTATTCGTTTGTGTAGAGTGTTCTTGTCCAGAGTTTTATTTAGTACAGTTTATCTAATTTCGCAAAATTTACATTTTTTATATTGTGCAGAGTTTTATGGCGTAGGACTTAACCGTGCTGAATCTTTCCAAATATTTAATTTGCCATATAAATATAATTATGCAGAGTGTTCGCGTATAGAATGACTGGTGTAGAGTTTTTAGGTGTAGAGTATAATTTTGTAGAATCGCTATCGCTCCCACTTGTTTGTTGTCAATGGTTGACCGAATCGAATTCATTTTTTTTTCAATTGGCGAAGACATGGGACCTTGAAATTAGGAGTAACTTTTTTTCTAGAATTCAATATCTTCGGTTCTATTTGACCGATTCGAATTTTAAAAAGTTGATAATCATTCAATCTTACGACTTAAGAGTGGACCATTTTCAAATTTAGAGCGTTAAAAATTGAAAAATTTCGAATTTAAAGTGCTGAAAATGATTGTCCCTCAAGTGCGTTCCATGAATAAGAAATTTGTGATGTTGAACATTTTTTTTGGCCCGTATTTTTTGAAGAAAAAAATTTGTAGTTTTTCCATAACAATGTGGCATTGAAACCCATAACATATTTTTCTTCATTAAAAGCGGTTAAGCTGTTCTTATTTGACTGCCATTGATGGACCAATGATCGGACAACGCATGGGCCAAGCATGGGGCAAAATTGGGAGCAAATTTGATTATATGAAAAATTATTATTTATACCGTTGGAATTTTTTTCCCAATCGTCGCCCATGCTTAGTCCAATCATTGTTCATGTTTTCGAGATCAGTGGGCAGTGTTGACTACCAGTCATAGACCATGAACCTTTCTCAAGTCTTGGCATTAGCGTAATCATCCCAAGCAGTCAATGACGGCCCAAGACTGGCTGCCAATCTCGCGCCACCATTGGTAACATTGGGTTCTAAGCTTGGGCCGAGCATAATCCAGTGGTAACTTTTCCACTGGGTATAAGCTGAATTACCTATGTTTGAAATGAATATATAGGTATTTCAATTCAAGCAAATCTTGATTTATATGTTTAACTATAGAATCATATTGAAAATTTTCTTTCGCAAAACGTAGATTCTCAAAGTTTTCAACAGATTTAACTTTTTCAAGAATTTGAAAGTATTTCATATCCTAAGCATTTAATTTCCTCAAGAATTAAATGGAAATAAATAATGTTTCTAAATCCATCCTCTATTCATCATGTCAATCCATTCCTGTTTATACTTGAAATCTCAATATTGCCAATTAGAGTCACTCAGAGAAAAATTTGTGACCTATCAACAGCGATTATAAAATTCAAAATAATTGTTCACTTCATTTATATGAGAAAAACTGATTTGACATCTAAAATATAGCACTACTGTAACTCAAAAGTTGTTCATTGCAACAAGAAACATTGATTGACATTTTCATGGCCTCTCTGATTTTCTCGAAATAAGATTTTCGGTACAATAGAGGAACATCAACTTGGTGAAATAAGTGCTAGTTTTTATTTTTATCTTAGTGAAAATAAACCTCCGTTCAATTTTTTAGAAAAGGTAGTTCAGATGTAGCTAACTGGTGCTCGCAGCGCTTAGATAAGAGATTAGATTTGAGAGGAGAATATCGAGGCGACACGTGGAAGCCTTCTGAATGTTTAGTGCGTTATATTTCTAAAATAACTACATTTACTCTTAACAGACATACATCTTTTTTGTATTTAGATAATGTGTTTATAATGAATGCCTCGATCTTACAATTGAATTGGATATTTGTCTTTCATGAATGTGAGGCAAGTTTGGCGCTATATTTGATACACGTGTCGAAAAGAGATAAGATAATAGTAACTAATTACCGTACAACTTTATGAAAATATGATGCGTGCCAAAGTTCGCTTACATTAGGACTTTAAGAAAAACAGGCTTGTAATTTTTTGCGGGTTCTCGGTTTCTACGAAATTATGTATCGAAAACTAGCGTCATCGTAGGCGCTCAAGACTTTTCGGTAAAGCTTTTCAAAGTCATGTGACAAAGCTTTCTGTTTTCACTTGTTGCATTTTTCAGAGCAGATGTTTTAGTTTCTGGATGACGTCAGTGAATCAATAAAATCCACAGTAACAGGCAGGAGACCGTCAAAAGTATCAAAAATTAAAGTTTCCATCAAATTTCTATACAATTTGGTATAAGGAGGTTTTTGGGGTCGCTAACTTCGAATTTGGTATCAAAAGTTAAAAACTAGAAATCATCAGTACGTGTCACGTGGTTGTACCCAAGGTCACTGATATCGAATTTTGAAATTGATTATGATACATGAAACTTGGTCTATATATTAGGGTGGTCCTAAGATCAGAAAGTTTAAAAAATGCAATGTGCACTTACAAATTCTTGTTCCTTTTAGAAAAAAAAGAAAACTCATACAAAAATGTTATCCAATCGGAAGAAATCTTGAACTCCCTCATCGAGGTTACTATCCATGGGTACCATTTAAATTGTTGTCGTGTTCATCTAGCCCTTTTTCAGTTTTCCTCAAATGAAAATGAAAATATGAGAAAATCAATTTATATGGTACCCGTGAATTCGTATCGAAAATATCTACAAGCATGGGTACACTAAATGTTTTATTTATCAGAAGAAACAGTAAATTATGTAAGAAAATATCTCCAAATTTTGTTTACATGAAATCATACATAATTAAATTCACCATAAAAAATAAGGCTAATATTATTCTGAGCAGTTTTTTGTGCGCAAGAACGCAGTGAAGATATAATTGCAGCTTTGAACCCGGTAAGGGAATGCAAGATTAATTTCGATTGTATTGCATTTTTTTAGCGTTATTTCTTTTTTTCAAAATAAATAAGAATTTCCAAGTGCACATTGCATTTTTCGAACTTTGTGGTCCTTAGACCTCCCTAGTATATATGCAAGAGGGTGTGTTGAAAAAAAGGATCCATATCAAGTCACATGTGGCATTTCCCTCTTGCGGAATGTCAACAAAGGTAATTTTAACATATTGCAACAGTAATATATCTGGATTGAGTGGAAATGTTTTCTACTATGCTGTAATTCAAAGTCAATGAAAAATATTCGAATATCAATTTTCTTTCTATATTATTGTTGCAATATATTAAGAATACACTTTCGATGAGAAGTATCACGCATTTTATGGTTGAATAGTCGAGAAAATTGATATAACTCTACAAGAAAATAGCGGAAAAGTTGATTTCTCACGATTTTCATACATTTCAGGGTCGTTTAGGCAGCGCAAAAAATATTCATGGCTTTTTGGTATACAGGTATAAATTCTATTGTTTCAAACTATTTTTCCTTCAACTTAGATTTTATGAAAAAAATTTTCGATCTTCAAATAAGAAGAAGTGTGTTGCTTTTAGTGATCCCTGACTGTATCTAAGATGCGAAGACGAAAGAACTTTTTTTTAAATGAAACATTAGACAAGTGTTTTTGGCTCCTAAAAAAAGTTCCCATTCCTATCAGAACATCGAATAAAGAACTTTTATTTCGATACGCATTTATATGCTACAAGTGTGTTTAAAATCTGCACAAATTATGTAATAATGATCGCTCTTTTGGAACCGTGACCTCAAATGAGTGTTCAAATATAATGAAATCGTAATATATCCTATCATTTTGCTGATGAAATATTCAAAAAATCACAAATTTATTTTCATAAAGTCATTTAGTGAAAATATTGACTAGTCTTTTCAGTGATTTCAGTTACTAATGAATTTATGAACTTTTCTGTTCGACATAACGTGTTTCGCAATATGGACTTCATTTCAAGGCCGTAACCAGAAAGAATTTTCAGGGTCGGAGGATTCGCAGCAGTACAATCAGGAAAGTAGAATATATACAGTTAAAAGATAGGTTATACAACCACCACATATACCACCGTATATACATACACACATACACATCGTATATATTTAATTAAAAGAATTAGTCAAAAAACCACCGAAGGCTCCCCCTGGGAGCGATTTCCATCCATGAAAATGACACCGGCTCCCAGTAGAACCGCGGTAAAACACACCCATGGCCACGCCTCACAACCGTGAAATGGGCGGCCATGGGGGCTCGTCCGGGATATATATATATATATATACTCGGTTCAAAGATACACACTCTTTAAAAAAATAGTTTGTTTTTCATAATTGGAAGGTAAACTTCAAGAGCTTCTAAGTCCTGAGAAAATATATTAGGTATTTGCGTGCACGTGACGAGCACTTTTTCAACGTCTGGCGCAAATGCTAATAATTTTAAGTTCTTGCAATGTGTCATAATCTATTATTCACAATAATACACAATTAAGAAACTAATAATAGAATAATAATACCAAGAATATCAGTATTTAATTGACCCAATTAAATTTTTTTTCTTCTCTTTTAAAGAAAACAATTGATTACTATTTTGACCCTAAAGCCAATATAATCAAAAATTGTTGTTACACGTTTTGAGGATATATATCCAAAGAAGCTTTAAAAAGGAAAATCGAAACAAACCAATAAAAAAATTTATAATTTTGTTTTAACTTCTCACATAGTGCGTTTGACGTACAGGACTAACGTTTCATGGAGAGAATTTCACGTATAGTAAATACTAAACTTCAGACAAAATATGAGTGTACGTCCATGTGAAAAGGATCCTTATAGAACTTCTGAATACTGATTACAGAAAGAAACGCATCATTTTTTATTTCCAATTTTAACATTTTTACACTCAATATTAATATTAAAAGAAGGATTATATCTCACAGGATTAGTAAGAGCCGAAAAATTTCTGTAACATGAACCAAACTTTCTAAACTTTCATGCAGAATTAGTGGAATAAGAATAATCTGAAAGTGCCTGCAAATAATACAGCGAGAATATACAATTTGAGTTGAAAAAAAATGGTCAAAAAAGGTCAATGTGACCTCTTTAGAAATCAGTTCCTCATGAATTTTTTTTAAGCCTTACAAAATGTTTCGCGGTATTCAAAGCTATTCTTCTGCTATTTGTCACCTAGTTTGAAAAAATAAAATTTTTAACGTCAATAGGTATACTGTGATGACTACTTAGAAGACTGGAAATGTAGCTAATTGTTAAAGGAAAAGATAATTTTCCACAGCACAATTTTTGATTCCAGACTACACACTTTGAAATCTGGACTACACTCAGTGTTTATTCAAAAAAATTTTTTTTGCAGTGATCTTTTTTTCTTATTGCTACTTACCAATTCTCTGAATATCATACGGTTATTGTATTTTGAAAAATATCAAACAATTGGATTAATTTAAAGTGGAGATTGCAGAGATTTCTATTCATTATGAGGTTCTGAAAATAAAATAACAATTTCGTGATGTGGAAGTTGTGAATCTTCACGTAAAACTGACCCTGCTACACGTAATTTCCAATAATAAAAATGTTGCGATGTCTTGTATAGCAAAAATGAACAATTCAATATCGCGTAAACTTTTAGCCGTGAAGAGTTCAAATAGCGATCGTTTCAAAGAATTTTATATTCAAAAGGTCTTTCTTCGACCTGTTTGACTGGTTTACACGTTTTTAACAATAAAAGAGATGTTGCAATTTCGTACATGGTTCAAATCGACAGCACTTAATTAGCACAAAATTCCTACGTTAATGAAACTTTGATGTGATTAATAGCTAATGTTTTTTGGTGTGGTAGTGCCAGTTTCACGTGAAGCTGGCATTACTGCACGTTTCTGAAAAAAATTACAGGGCACAAAATTTTTTCTTGCGGCATAAATTAGCACGGAATTGGCTCAAAATTATTGCATGATGCCTATATTAATGGGAAAATGTGTCCAGCTTCACGCACCTGAGGAGTTCCTAGTATACCAATGATACACATTAGTATAAGACATTTCAGGTAGCGCTCGACATCATAAAAAGTTTTACTATAGAATTCGGTTCTGAACTTTGATGTGTGGTATGAGAAGGGATGAAATTTTGAAATAAAAGTATGCATCAACATATTGTATACCACGTTTTATTCAATGTGAGGTACTGAAATTCCGCACATGAAAAGTTAATTGACTATTTTTTTGCATTCTTTTCCAAAATTAAGTGAAATTTTATTTTATTTTTTTCATTTTAAAATGAACTGGTTCATGGTTTGATGCATGAGTTATATCAACTGTTACTTATCAAAAACTTTCATCTACCACTTTGAAACTTTGAAATACTGGTCTGTATCCTCTAAAACTAATAGTATATTTGTGCGAGTGCACAAAACATCAACATCTACACCCTGCTCGTAACGGACCTTTGATATGATTTCACATCATTATGTTCCGTTTATTGAATGAAAATGATTTTTAATTCGAACAGTTGCGTGCATCTGATCGGAAATGAGCAGGTGGCCAATTCGAATCCAGGTCCACGGTAAATATTAAGTAGATTTTTTTCGCGCGTTTTTGAGATTTGCGAAAAATATCATGAGTTAAGATTAAGCGCAATCCTACTTATTGACACTCCCTTGAGATAATATAAATATTTTCAAATTCAATCAATAAATGGAATGAAGGCTCAAAACAGAATTATACTGAAATTTTACTGAAGAAACTAGAGAAACTAAAAAAAATATCTAGCTGAAATTTTCGGCAATGGCAGAAAGTATATCAGCGCACGCTGGTCCGACATATTGAAGTTTGTATTTTGTTTGGATAATGTAATTGAAGATAGCCTTTTAGAACCTTAAATAATTTTCAAGCAGTGTACTAAAGCCGCATGTTCTCAATAGTTACACCATAATTTTGAAATTAAACTAGCTGTGAAATCCACCTTTAGTGTTTCCATAGAAACACTCTTATTGGTACAAACAAAGTGCACTTGGTTTATATTTATAATTGTATACTGCTAATTCGATGAGCACTTTGCTTCCTCATTATCATCAATTAGCAATTGCTCATCATATTTTTTTATGGAATAATGATCAAGGACTATAGTGATCAAGGACTGATTCTATTCTATGAAAGATTCTTTATAACTCTGTTTGGTTGACTTGTACTAAAATTGAAGTTATTTAAAAGAAAAAATTTTCTCACAGGTATGCTGTTGTGTATTGTAGAATACAGTGATGTCTCTGTGAGTACATACATTAGAACATTACATTACATTATGAATCTTTTTAACGTGAATCAACTGAGGTAAATACATTATTAGGTGAATTAAAAGTTTCGCAATATTTCCATATACTAATTATAATAAATCTGAAAATATTTCATAATCCTGTTGCTTTTTGAAACTTTTATACTTACCGCGTTCTCCATTTTCATAAAATTCTTTTAATTAATATATATATATTTTTTTTCCTCTAAGAAATTAGTACCTCTCCACCGTCGACTAAGTGATTTTCTAATAATCTTTACTGGGTCATTTTTCTCTAATTGAATTAATAGAATTTCATTAGTTCAGATTTAGAGAGTCTTCTTACCTATGTATAGTATTTGAAGAACAACGAAAAAATGAAGCGTTATTAAAATCAAGGTGTTTAGTTTTTAAATTAGGGTCTTCCTCACAAGATTCAGTCTTGATCGTTTCTTGTGGACTTCAACTTCAGTTTTAAGTATAAAAACATTCACTTTAAAGGACAACACTTTAGAAGTTTTACACATTTCCGCGGATAAATGTCTCTTAGCAAGAAAAACAAAAAATCCTCAATTTACAGAGTATTTGGATCAGTTTTCGAACTAATCACCCTATGAATTTCGCGTTGGTCCCGAAATTCTTTCTACTAAGATGACTAAGTAAAAAGTGTTTGGATATTTGGAAAGAAAAAGCGAAAATCATCGCAAATTGGTCATTCTGTATTCAGATTTTCTACGTCTTCAATCAAATATATGTCACCTCATGTTTAAAATCAATCAATTTTTTAAATTTAGTATTTCTTCAAGTACCACTTTCATCCATGATTTTGGCAATGAAGTTGCTTTTGCTCATGAAAAATAAAAATTTGAGGAGTTGCCTGACTTGATTCAAATGAATTTTATATTGTAGATATAGATAATCTCAATTTTATACTGCACATAAATGTGAAATTTGTCTACACTTTTGCGCTTTGGAAATAAAATTTCAAAATAAAATTGAAATAATAAAAAAATTTATTGGATAAATGAATTCTTTAAAACCTTGTCTAATCTTTGTACTTAAGCATCAAAATAAAAGTAAAAAAAACATGCTGCGACCGACTCACACAGAAAAAAATGGAATGACCCTAATGCTAAAATATTACTGTTTCATTACTCAAACACTTAATTACAAACATAATTAGGAAGATTTCGACTGACTTAGATTTAAAGTGTTCTATCTCTGAGCGCGCAGCCACAAAGAAAGAATCTTGGCATTTGAGAATGTCTAAACAGGGCAGTGCATACAATAAAGTTGCCTAACCTGAAGCAGTTGGCCATTATTACAAATTGAGATCATGAACTTTGAATCCTAGAAGACACTACTGTATATCAATTTAGTAAAAATGTAATTGTAATCGCAAACTTCAAAAAATCACACAAAAAATGTGATATCCGTAAACATAGCAGACTTCAGATTATTAATTCTCAAAACTTTTTTCCATCTATGAGAGGCATAAAATCATGCTTAAAATCACAGACATGATATTACATTATTATTAACTGACCAACAGAATTAGGGAGAACCGCCAGTATGATGAACAGAGTTCCAACAAAGGTCTTCATTGTATTAAATACTGGTCACTCGTGAATAGCGTTCCGAATGAATATTCAGTGTGAGATTTTTCTAATGCTTATATACGAGTCGCTATCTCTTTCGTCATTCTGAATTATATCAAATGTTTGTAAGATGAATTGGAGTATGAAACTTATTTTCCTGAGATGTTTGTGTTTCATCAATTTGATTTGCCTATTCGAAGCAGGCGCGGATTCAACGGTGATTTATGGGGCTGAGGGAGGCATCAAGGATTCGGGGTGGGGGCCATCTTAAGTTTATGCTTTCCCCTCCACTAAAATCATCATCATCCGCCCCTGAGACGAAGGCATAAACATATTATAGATTTATGGTATTATGTACCAATCAGAGCTGGTCTCGTCAACGACGGAAAATAGGTGCAAATTTACTCCCGGAACAGATGTAAGTTTTTGCACCACTACGACTCTCGATACCACTGTAAGAGTGAGACCTCAAGTGAGCCAGAACAGAAGACACAATAACATAATATTTCATCAGTCATATTTGACACGGGTGTAGAGTATTCCAGAATTTTACATACTAAGTTTCTAGACTCCAGTTTTAACTGTCGCAAAGATTATCCTCTTCTTCATTCATAATATTAATTAACCCCTTAGGGCTACATGATTTGCGTTTCTTAAAGTTTACCACTATATACTGTAGTACACGTCATATTTTAATTTGTCTTAGGGTGTAGTTCCGAATAGTCCTTAACTCCGATTCTCTCGAAACTCCATATATTTATGTATTTTGACGCGCTGATTACGAAAATCATAGTGAAAATTAGCGAAAATTCGATTTGCATGGCGAAAACCATGAAAAAACCCCATAAAATCATAGTTTTTCGCGTTTATCTCGAGAACGAATGAAAATCCCAAAAAATATTGTTTGCAAGAGTTGTGAACTTACTTAAAGTACACATGTTGCGTTACATTCATTTTTTTTTATGAGTGAACTTTTTCGAGATATTTGATGATAAAGATGCAAATTTCATGCTTAGCCCTTGCCGAAAAAGTATGTATTTTCTTTACTTTTGATTTTCCTAAAACTCCGCACACGCACGTATTTTGACGCGGCGATTACGAAAGTGGTATTGAAAATTGGCGCGAATTTGATTTTCATGGCGAAAATCATGAAAAACATCAGTTACATCAATTGAAATGCGGAAGGGCACCCTTTTGTCTGGCCACAGATATAATGTTGGTCAACCCCCTAACCCTTTCTAAAGTTTTGTGGGAAGACGTAAATCAAATTGAGTAAAAAATATATATAACGGCATTGATTGGTGACAGGAATACTTACGTTTTCGACAAGGGATAGGTATGACATTTTCATCCTTATGATGAAATATCTCGAAAACTTTCACTCATAAGAAAAATTGGATGAGCATGAAATGTGTATTTTAGGTATGCCTACAACTTTTGTAAAAATTATTTTTTTGCATTTTCAATGGTTCTCCTGATAAACGTGGAAAACCATGATTTTTATGGGGTTTTCGGAGGTGAGGACTATTCGGAACTTTATTCTTATATTATCCTTACTATTTATAATTTGTTATATGATATTTATTTCTAGATTCTCATTTCTATATCTCATGACAGCGCAATTCTTCGACGTACGGGCGAATAAGTGAGCAAGCGAACGAAAGCGAGAGAGGTAAGGTTAATTCGATGAAAAAAGCATATTTTCAAGAATTTTTTTAACGCTACAGACAATGCTAGTTTATTTAATTAATTTTGATTTATGAAAAAACATTTGAAGAATATTTCATGAAATTTTCAAGAGAAAACATCAAGTAATAAGCTATTGGCAGCAAATCTCTGGAGGCGCCTCGAAAAAAAGGTGTTCTGCGGTGTCGGCTTTAAATCATCACTGGATCATCTGAAATAAGAATATCAAAATGTTTTTATTAGTTTATAAGTTTCTTAACGTAACGCCGTCGAATTCTATTTTTTATTAATTTTTTGATTTTTGGCAACACTGAGAAGTCAAAAAACCGATTTTTGCTACAAAAAATCGGCACATTTGTTATTGTAAGATTAATAATTATTATTTTAAGAAAAATCGACGGCGTTACCTCGTAATTTATGCGTAGAAAGAGTGTACAGAATTTCAAAAGGATCGGTGCAGTAGATTTTGAGTTTCAGCCGTCACCGGCTTTGAAAATGCAAAGTGTGAGAAAAACGCTTTAAAGTTGTGTACACTCGAAAATCAAAAACTAAAAATGTATATGAGTGTTTCTTCTATACTTACCAGAATCATAGATGCTAGGCCCGTAGAGTGAACAGCTTTCATTTGCAATGTCCAGAGCATCTTTTTGCTCTTGTCTACTCTCTTGCATTTTCTTTCTAGCTTTTCCGCATTCCCTCCCACCCGTATCTCCTGCTCACGCATTTAAATCTCCTCTTATCATAAGCTAATCTCTTCTTCATTTTCTTTCATGAGTTCTTTTATCTGCTCAGATTTCTTTTGCATATTTCCGTTTACATATATCCCCACTATCTTCCATCTGCCTTCTTCCATCTTTACCTCTTCTACTACTAATCCTTCTTAATCTTCTTCCATCTCCTTACTATACTACCCTGTTATGTATACCTTCCTCGTTTCCTTCACAAATCTTCCATTGCTCTGCTCTTTTTATTCTTCCTCTTCACATTTTGAACCTATCGTCTGTTACCTCTTCTAGATTCCTTATTCTTTCTTTCCAAGTCTGCTATATTCCATTCTCATATCCTCCATTATTTCTTCTTTTATTTCTCATCTCTTTTTGTTCCCTACTGTTTCTTATTTTTCTGTAGTTGGAAAGCAAGAGTGGCTAACGTGTTATCACTCACTTTGGAAAAACAGTAGCTCAAGACAGGAAATTGAGAAATTCGTTTAAAAGGAGCCCATACTTTAATGAATCATTAGTTTTCCATAATTTTTGTAGTTAGGAACGAGCTACATCAGTTTCACCAGGCCAAATGATCAGTTCCAGACTTTTGTCAAACTCAACTGATACCTGACAGCATAATTGGTTGGAATCCCGGACTTACTGACAGACTCTTGACACACTCCTCTCACTCTTCAGTGTATAGAGTGGGCAAAGTGTAGCTGAAATCTGGGAGTCATTTGCACAACCCTACTACAGTCTCCAACCATACTTTTCTCATTTTACATTCAAGAGTTGGATAAGTGTGGCAACAGTCTACAAATCACTTCCAGATTCCGAAACACTTTTCTCACTCTACACTGAAGAGTAGGATGGGCCTGGTCAGAGTCTGTCAATGACTCCGAGATACCAACCAATTATGCCGTCAGGTGTCAGTTGAGTCTGGCAAACTCTGAGACTGATCATTTGACTTGGTGAAACTGGCGTAACTCGTCCCCCGTTAAGAAAATTACGGAAAACTAATAATTCTTTGAAGTATGGGCAAAAATACCTGAAGCCTGAAGAAATGTATTACTTGAGTGAAAATTGAATTGCCCATCAGTGAAATTTTAATAAAAATTAGTCAAATTTTTCTTAAAGATGATCAATGAAATTCAGTTGGTAAAAGTGATTTCACTGTTTTAGGAAAAATTGCACCGAAATTATAAAATGCACTGAACTGACCCACTTCTAGCAACTTCATCAGTGAGATCTCACTGATTCAAACATAGCGAGCAAAGTAGAATGCCTACAATTTGAATCCTTAACGGAAAGTCTTTCAAACAAGCATGAAAAATAGACCTTCTGAATTAATAATAGTAGGACACTTGGGAATAAAATGGAATTCAAAAAATTTGGAAACAAACTTTAATCATGCAACAGGCAGTGATGGAGTATTTTCCGAATTAATAGATTTAATGCTTTCACGATGATTCATTCTGATGAAAGAAGGTGTTTCGGGTTTCAATCGTGTGCAAAACTACGAATTGCTGCTCCTGAGGTTTGTTCGTAGAATTGGTTATTGAAAGAAAAGTAAGTATTATTGAGACAGTGTTCTATCAAAGGTACTTTTGCACACGATTGAAATCTGAAACACCTCCTTTGATTATAATGAATCGTCGTGAAAGCATTAAATCTATTATTAAACCTGAAAATGTACGTTATGATGAATGTCAGTTAAGAACGTGAGTTGTAAAAATGCTCAAAGAAAGTAAAATAGAGCGTTTCCTATAGAAATTTTTAAATTATATTGAGACACTAAAAATGCATTAAACATTCAAAATCGCAGGGACCGATTTTTTGTTTGGAATTGATCCAAAACTATCTGAGTACGGAAACGCTTCATGCGAAATTCAACCTCTCTTTCCATTCATTTCGAAATTAACATTATTAGAACACTACTGGCTGAATATGAAACTATAACTATGAATTTTGGACGCTGACGCTATTTGGTTTTTTATTAGCTTGCTCAAACATAAAATTGTCTATTTGAGTAGGATCTTGTGTATTAAGAGTGCGGTGCCTCATACATTTTTATTTATGCTCTTTCTCATGTTTTCTGTAATTTTTTCAATTTAATAATTTTTTTAAAAATTTAGATATCTTTTAGAATTACTTGGCAAGCTTTGGTTTCATAAACTTTGTTGATTGTACTAACTTTATACCTTTGTGCTTCTGACGCTAGTGCATCAAGTAGAATATTTACTCTTTCCTATGTAAATCAGTTTGCTTTCACTGAACAATTTTCCACTGTGTTGTAAACCTTTCTAGCGTATAACTGTAATACAATATAAAGTCTAATAATGCAAGCATGTCCAACTTATGGCACTCAGCCACGTGAAATCAAACCGTGTCGCGCTTTCTTTTCCCACAATGTTTTTGCTCATTGTGCTTTATTTTTTTCTCAAATTCTCGATTCCACTTAGTTGAGACCTTGATTCTCAAGACTTGCTCTTACTGCATAATAATAAATATTCTTGTTCCGCGAATATAGCTCATTTACCAATAAAGCTTTCAGACGATTTTAAATTCTAATTTAGGTTATCTAAATATCAGAATGAAAAATAATAATTATACTGAATTTATTTGAATTCACCATAAAATTAGCTCAGACAAACTAACAAAATTCAGCTATTAGTATTTAGGAATTAGGAGTGTGCTTCCTGGAACGAAGCAAGAAGTCTTTCCGACGAACGATACGACGGAGCATCCCGTGCTCCACTTTCTCTGAAATGTACGAGTGTCTTAGGCGTTTGAAATTTCCGGGCTTATGTATTTGAAGTAAAATTAATTCGTATGTGATTTGAGCCTTAAAAGCTTTTTATGTCTTAAATTCGTTCTAGGTAAAAGTACATGAAATTCGCGAAGTGTTTGAAATTTAAAGCAAATATGATTGAAGTTTCATACATATATACCTTTATCTGAATTCCTATAAATGTGTTTAAAATTCTCAACACGATTGAATGAACCTTCATAGACTTCTATCTCAATTAAAATTAAAACAATTGTGTATGAAATTTAAAACAGAATATAATGAAACTTCATTCATATTCACTTGAAAAATGCACCTAATAATAGTGTCTTACAATACATTAAAATATATTGAAATTTAATATACGTATGTTAAAAATAAGCTTTCTACAAATGTGAATGAAGCATGCAATTCAAAAGGGAAAAATCAGAATTATAAAAAAAAACGTAGAGGTACATATTGACAATAGCAATACTTTCCTTTTATGAGGGGTATATATATATATATATATATAATTGAATTTGTGTATTTTGAATGGAAATATAAAAATGTCTTATAGGGTTTCTCAACATATACCAAATTTTGTTATTGAATGTTTCACCATTAAAAATATATGAAAGAACATATATTTTTCGATGGATCGTACATCATTTTCAGACTATACATCAAATCAATAGATTATACATATTTTATAATTATTTTGCAACATCTGCCTTGCATATTCATGCATATAAGTGTTTGGATTTTCACGCATGTTATTTTGAATTCATTACAAACTACACTGTCTATTTTTCAAACAGATATTGCAAAAATAGTGTAAATTAACATTTTTCTTAATTTTTGAATAACATCCGACATAATCCACATTTTTTATGTTTTTGGGTTCACTGCAAGGTTATATTTCCGTAATATCGCAACAACTCATAAACATGAATGTCAAATTCTTTTCTACCATAGTGTAAGAAGTTAAAGTTGTTACAAGAAAGTTAAAAAAATTTGAAAAAATCTTTTCTGTGAACAAATCATAACAAAAAATTCAATGAATGTATATTTTGAGAAATTTTTATAGACGTTTCATGATTATATGTTACATATATTTTACAGAAATATTTTTTTCACCAAAAAGACTATTTTAACTTTTCCAACTTTTTAAAAATCAAACTTTAACTTCCTGCAACATTCCGGACGTTATTGAAAATTTAAGAAAACATTGAAATCTGCGTTATTTTTGTACTGCCTTCTTGAAAACTGATCAACTTCACCGTTATATTTTCATTCATCAAATTTTTTTTTATTTTCTTCGCATTATTCGATAGATCAAGAATTAGTCCATCTTGAAAAAATTCAAATATATCTATTCGGTTGAAAAAAATACAGCATTAAAGAAATTTTATTTATTTGACAATTGGAAGATTAATTTCAAGGGCTTGTAACAAGAAAACAATGTTTGTTTACACATGACGAGCACATTTTCAACGCGTAGTGTAAATACTGATAATTTCAAGTACTTGCAATGTGCAATAATTTGTTATCTAAATATCTAAAAAATTTTAGGAAAACAACATGAAATAACGATGAAAAAAACTTCAACTTTATTGCGTCTGAGTACAAAAATATATACCGTCTTTAAATTCTTATTCATGGATCATTTCTGAAAGTAGTTATAGTAATTTTTGAATTTATTATTATTATCATTAGTATTCCTTTCTTAGAGCGGGGGGAGGGGTATTTTATGATTCTATATATTATCTAAAGCACTAAAGAATTGGTCAATATTTTTAACAATTGACTTTAGTAAATTAGACTTGTGATTTTTTTATTTTCATCTCGATGAGAAGGTGTTGGTTTTACACTGGAACTCCCATTTAACGGCCATCCATATACCATGTTTGATGACAAATTTTTACCGAAAAAAGGTCTACAAATTTCCTATTGATCATGTTTTCATAAGATGGGTACTTTTCGCTTTATGGTAAAAATATGCTATTAAAAATAAAAAATACAAATTTTTGGAAAACCCACACAAGATACAATAAGATGTTAAACGACATAATTTTCCACCTAAAACCGAAGTCCCGTTAATTAATTAGACATTACTTTTATCAAATTTAAAATTGAGAAAAAATAATGATAAATGCACTAATCGAATTCATCAAGCGATAAACATAATTAATTAAACAAATTAGGTACAGATATTTTATTCGAGGGCGAAGCGCGAGACAGGTGATGAGAATGTATTCGTTAAAGCCGAAGGAGCTCCAATAAAAGAGAATTCACAATCACCAAATTACAGTTTTCAATGGTTTAACTTTTAATTTTAAAAGATTTCTGCATAAATATGGGGGAAATACATAGACTGAGCGCGTGGCGTAAGGTAAACTCATTACTGAGCGCGCTTAAATTTGCGAGCGAAGCGATCCGCGGGCGTAGCGCGCGATAAGAATGTGGCCGCGCGGCGGGCACATTTTTTTTATAACAGGGATCAAGATTTATTTTGGGACAAGGTTACCCTGGTGGTCGGAATCTTGTCAGGGAATTGTTTAAAATACGAGGTACGCCAGAAGCATCGATAGAAATTACAATGTCATCATTAAATGATTCTTCGTTTAAACAACACGGAACATGTCTGAAAAAGTGGTAGAATTTCCGCGTCCAAAAGAACGTAGTTTCTTTCACTTTCTCAATTCCAGAAATTTTAGAATTTTTTACGAAATTGTTTGAAAAAGGAGCAGCTCTTAGTACAGTTAACTGCTACAGATCAGTCATATCTCTACTCGTTGGATCAGGGATGGCTCAAGATCAACGAATGACGAGATTTTTTAAAGGTATTTCTAAATTAGGACCTTTAATACCAAAATACAGTTTGACTTGGGATCCAAAAATTGTTTTAGAATACCTATCTTTGTTACCCGATTATGAGACGATACCCGCCCAGATATTAGCTGAAAAGCTTGTTTGTTTATTAGCCTTAATTATAGGACATCGAATGTAAACTATTTCGCTTATAAAATCTGAGAATCAGTAGTCACAAAAATACCGGATTGTATAGGCATGAGGTTCAAGATAGGAAACATCTTGTTTTAGTATTATCTTTTTTCTCTACGAATTTAATGATCTGTGCAGCAAATGCGTTTGAGTGCTACCTTCGCAGAACTAAAGATTTGAGAAATAATGTATCGTTACTGTTCATTTCTAACAAAAATCCATTTAACTGTGTAACTGCGCAATATTTAAGTCATTGGGTAAAATATGTCATCGAGAAAAGTTTAATTCATACTGATATTACACCGCATTTACATTTAATTTTTTTGGAATCTTTCCACTCGACATGCTTTAACATCATCAGCGGAGAGAAAAGGCGTGGACTTAGACACTTTGCGTAGAGTAACAGGTTGGATAGGAAATTTGAAAACGTTTACAAAGTTTTGTGATTTGCAAGTTGCTAAGGATGAGAGTTTATTCGCTAATGCTATTTTCAATAATTTCAAACTTACCAGTTTCTCATAAGTATATAAAACTGAAAGTGTTAATTGTGAATCCAAATTACTGTATGAAGAACAAAAAACAGTTATAAAACTGTAAAACATGATGTCAATTATTTTTATCTTACCGCCGTAACATGCTTTGAACATTTGCATGATGATCATGAGGAAGAGCGCGTAATAAAATTAGAAAATTGAACGAACTTGCAAGAGAAGTTTTATCCAAATTGTATGTAGCGCCTCTTCCGAAATCTAAAAACTTTCTCATTCACAAAAACAACTTTTGAGGCCAAATATATGTTACGGCGAAGCTTTAAAGAAATGACAAGCCTTCTTGGAAGAGACTGTGTGAACCCCTTGCTATTAAATATTTTTTCTGTTTCAAAAAGCTTTCAAAATTGTGAAAATTCGGCAGAATGTAGGAGGACTACATGACTGTAGTTCCACCGATGAGGCTTAAGCGGCGTTGCGTGGCTTTGGCGTGGCGTATAGGCAGTGGCGTGGCTTATACGAAGCTTCTCAGGATGCGTGAAAGCAGTGCTGCCAACTGTT
>JAUMHM010128655.1:0-19071 GCA_032362435.1 Melikaiella ostensackeni
TTTTCAACTAAAAAAGATCAATTTTCAACCAAAGACATGAATCTTCAAATTCGATTTTTAACAAAGTAATTGAACTTTCATCCGAGTAGTTTAGTGTTTGACCAGAGAAGATGACTTTCTTACGAAATATTTTAATTTTCAACAAAATGATTAAATTTTCAACAAAACAGTGGAATTTTTCATCAAACGAGATGAATTCCAACTGTAACGAACCAAAAATATAATAGTAGACTTTTCAATAAAAAAAAAACTTTTACCCAAAAATTGTTGAATTTTCTTAATGGGTTCTATTAATTTAGTTTTCATTTAAGCAAAAAAAATAGAGAAAAATGGGAAGATTCTTGAAAACAGGGTAAAAAAGAAAAAATTCTTCAAAAAAGGAAATAGGGGAAGGAGTATGAAGTTTATAATATAAAAGCAATTTTCAAATTTGTCTAATTATTATTAAACTGTACAGTTGCAGGGCCATGTTCCGCAAAATTCGCGAACTTTTTAAAAATTCATTAACTAATTTTGTTAAATTTATAATTTAATTCTGTTCGTAACGTTAGTTCCCCTGTGGGGGGGGGGGGTAACTTTCGTTCCACTGACCCCCCCCCCCCCCCGCCTCCCACTCAATTGAAGTTTCACAATTTTCAGTTGCGAACCTCTATATTTTGAACCTACAAGGAGCAAATATCGCATTCAGAAACGCAGAATCAAGGGTGCGCCGTTTTTCCCCACATGGGTCGCTTAGCCCCAATTTACGGTGCCTCGCGAAAAATTATTCCAACAAAATAATTATGGCATCATTTTTCAGACAATATTGCAATAATTTAACAAATTAATGTAACAAATTTGTTGATTGCCTTCTTAATGTATCAGAAACTTAGATTTTTGTTTTTAATCTAAGCGCAGTATATCTTCATTTCTTCTAGACTAAAAATTCTAGTCGAGGCTGCATTAGATACAGATAGATTCGCCATACCTATGCAAAGCGTGGAATTCTTCACTAGAGCCTGACAGGGCCCCCATCAGTTTTTTCTGAACTATAAATTCTGATAGGGGCCCCATCAGAACCCAACTTCAAATAGGGAAAGATGGGGAAGTTTCTGCACGGGGGTAAAATGCCCAGTCTTCATCATCTCAAGCAATTTGGTTAACTTAGTAAAATTTTATAAAATTTTATACAAGTTAGGGTAAAATAGTATATTATGCACGTTTCATAATTTTCATTATTCACTTCTGACGTAACCTTTTACTTCCTAGGGAGTAAAACGTACTTTTTACTCAATGAATACTTTTTTTTCATTTAATTAATTTAAAAAGTATTTTTTACACCCTAGGGAGTAGAAAGTAGAACTTTATCCCCACTCCATAGGCATTGAAAGGGGTTGAAATCATGCATGTGTTGAAAAGTAATTACCATTGATAGAATGTGTAATTATTTATGATTAATATGGACCTGTGTTCTTTGCCAAATACTTGATCATATTTTTAAAATAAAATATTAAAAATCGAAGTGCATCAGAAGCCCTGTCATCGTCAGTCTGTCATATTAGCTCACCTAGTGCTCACCAAGTCTAAATGCAAATTTTCGCTAAGTCAATAAAATTTATTAATAATATCGTTGAAGTTAAAAAAATGACCTTTCGAGATAACGCTTCAACTACAAAAGATTTAAATTCAGAAATATATTCACAATTATCACACTTTTTACAGTTATTTTATTATGACAATAATCGTTTATGGAATTGGATGTTGATTTTTTGCCTTAGTGTCATTGTTGGTTTCTGGCTTAGTTTCTGACCCTAAAGCCAAAAATCAACATCCAATTTCATGAACGATTATTTTCATCAAGGGCCAATATAATCCCCCACTGAGTATTTTATTATCTTTTTCACAATTCTAACCAGAAAAATTAATGTTCTGTGAGCAACTGATAGATTGCCCTTTCAAACTTTCTTGATCAAAACTTCGAAAAAAATGCACTTCTCTGATTGGCTAGTTCTGTATAGCGATCTCTGGTCAACATTGCTGTTGTCAAATCCCAATTATCGCCAAGCCACTATAAGTACCAAAATATATCCTGAAACATTATTTTAAAGCTTGTCTTGCAAAGAATAATTGATTGACAAAACGGTATACCATCTTCCTAGTTAATAAACATATATTTCATTACTTATTTGCGAAAATTCGAGACTGTTTCTTTACATAATGGTACAAGAATTCTACGATTTTTCTCTCAAGTCAGGAATTTTCTCAAATAAAATTTTTTTTCTCCCGTCTGCTCAGTATTAACATGTTATAATATTTCTCACTATGTTCACAAATTTTCAGAATCGCTCGAGAATGTAGTTTCATAACATCTTAGAAGGTTTATTTTTAATTTTTTTCATAAAAATCTACCAATTGGCGATCATTGCTGTCTTGGCGATGACTGGGTGTTTCACCTTGAGCTATTCATTATTGAAAAAAAATACTCTCCAATTAATATTGTTTTAGACAAGAAACTATTTTTTCCAAATGAAAGTTATCTTGAACTAAGAGAATCTCGTTACAGAAAGAAACATCTTTTATAAAACATCTTTTATAAAAACTCTTTAGCTATGACCAGTGCCTAGGGGACAATTTATTACTATTTCTTTGGGATAAAGAAAATTGTTGCACAAATACTAACGAAATTTTGTCTTATCTCAACGAAACTCTTCCCTTAGTGTATTGTCTCCACATGACTTATTAGTATCTTGTTAATAAATTAATTACCAACGAGATGCGACACCCACGTAAAGTTCGATAATAATTTCAAAAGCGCGTACAAACTATGGCGAAAGATATTCCATCTCGTGGAGTCAATCAATTTCAAATTAATAAGAAACCACCGGCAATACTTTCAGCTCAAATAGCTAAAAGCTTTTTGTTGGTATTTCTACAACCAAGTTTTTTGTTGTCACAACAAAATTTGGATCATTTCAAAGAAATTTTGGTGGTTTTGTTTGAAAATAAATTCGATTGTGAGCAAATTAGCCAAATTTTTGAAGAGACAACTATAGTTTTCTTGAAATAATCAAAATTTCGTTGAGCCATCAGTAACATTTTGTAGAAAAAAATACCAATTTTTTGAGACAAATGAAAATCCTCTTCACTTTGAGTTTAAAAGAAAATTCCATTTGTGTCAAAAAAATTCATTTTGACACAAGAGAACATTTCTCTGAGTGGCTTTCTGATTCAAATAATTTCAAGTTTAGTTTTTGGACCGGAATGATATAATTGACAAGTTTCAGTCTGGTTCATATTGATGAGATTCATAATTAGATGTAGGTACTCTAAATACTAAGAATTTGCAATCTGAAAAAAGTTTAAACTACAGAATTTCGTAATTAAATACTCGTAATATGTAATGTTGTTTATATTTTTTGGAGTCCAATAAATTTTTAGAGCTCTTTTAAATTTTTATTCCTTTATAACTACGTTTTGCATGCCTATATGAATTTGATAATAAGAGACATAAAATTTTATTTTTCTTTCAGAAACTTATTAAGTATTGAATAATGTATAAAAAAACATTGCTGTTGAATTCTATTGAATGCAGTTAAATTATTATTAGTATAGGTTATAGTTACTGACTTCAGTAGAACTCTATTAAATGCAAAAGAATTATTTACATCTAGTCTATTTCTCTCAAATTAATATAAATTCCATTAAATTCAATTGAATTCCATTGAATTTTCTTCAAATTCAATTTAAAACCTTTGAATTAGATATAATTCATTAAAGTTCACAAACATTAACTCGATTCATATTAATTCAGTTGAATTACTTGAATTTGGCAGTGTTTCATTCAATTGATTTGACTTGGTTCTATTAGTTCAAGTGCATTTGAATATATTTAGTTGAATTCCGTTAGATGTAAATGCGCTCATGCAAATTCACTTTTCATTTCGAATTTAACTTGAATTTAGTTATTGAAATGAACTGGCTGTCGTTTAATGCAGTGAAATTCCATTAAATTTAGTTGATTTTTCTTGAAGTCAGCTGTATTTTTTTAAATTGCACTAAATTCAGTATAGTCCTCATGAGTTCCTTTATGTTCTGATAAATGAATATGTCATTTTCCATGAACTCAATTGACTTCTCTTGAATTTAGTTGAGTTGTCTTTATTATCAGGTGAAGACCGTTGAATATAATTTAATTTTTTGAAATTCATCTGAATTTAATTTGATTTGCTTCGAATTCGATCGGATTTACTTTGTATTATGTTTCAAGTATGATGAATTTCGTTGAAGTCCCCAAAATTAATATGAATTCAATCCAATTCAGTTAAAATCAGTTTAATTCCGTTAAATTTCGTATATTTGCCAGAATCATGTGAACTCATTTTAGTTGAGATAAATCTGCTTTTAATCTAATTGGATTCAGTTTTATTTCAATTGACTATTAAAGAAATTGAGAATGTTAAAAACATTACAGATAAATATCAAATCATTGCTATTATTGAATATGTATCTGTAATGTTTTAAACCTAATATAGAAAGTATTACATACAAAATTAAAGGTGGAACATTCATTTTAAAGATAGCAATGTCATTACATGAATTTTATTATATTAACTATTTATCTAGACATTTTATACATATTTATGCAAAAATAATCCAAAACTGTTATGCAAAAACATTCTTTGATTTACATACAGTCTATATTTTTCAATATATTATAAAAATTGTACGAACTCCAGACTGTAGCGTATTTAACATGCAACCATGACAACCATCGCTATCAAATACGACAGACAAAAAAATACGAATGATTTTATTCCTTTATGTTGGTAATAAGCATGAGCTTTTACTCATTTTTTAAAAGTTGTTTGGTTTATAGCAATTACTTGTTTGTGCTCCCAACCTAAAAGCAGAAAAGTTACTTCGATTCTCAAGCGTAACCTGTTAACAATTCATTGACCTCGTACTGAACGAAATTTTTCATAAAAACACGTGGAACACATTTTCGATGGAAGTCAAGAGAATTAATCATCAAACAGTTTTGAAGCCACGAGTTTGATGAATCGAAGGAGTCAGTAAAGAAATAGTGAAAGTAATTTAATTCCTTAAAAAATGATAATCTGTTAGTGGACATAATTTTCATCGCCATGTCAAAAACACATTTTTCACTCTTTCAATTCAAAAATAACAAGTAAGTGATAAGAAGACTGATTCTGGAATTTATTTTTAATATTGCTGTTTATGAAAAAGTACTACAGAACTTTTGTTTGAAACCTAGTCACTTTTTTCGTTATTTAATTCATACTAATATCCATCTCGTATTAGTTTTCTCTATATGTACATGAGAGATGAAGAAAAACGGCAAAACATATGAAAGATTGGTGGGTTGATTTAGAACAAATCTATTCAGATAATTCAATTTTTCATGAAGAAAGAGGTCATAATCCAAACCGATAACATATTCCTGAAAAATTGCTAACTTTCTCAAATTTTTAAACTATATTTAAGTAAAATGAATATCTTTTGGTGATTTATAGAAAAACAACAGCTATAAAATTGAAGCATTGTTAGATTAGATAAACATTATTACCTGAAAGTAAAAACAAATATAATTCATAGTAATTTTAGTTCTGGTACATATTTCATTCATTAATTGTAAATTGAAATTTTGACATGGGCGAAAAATTATGAATAAATCATAAATTCAGATTATCTTATTCTTCAATTGGAAATTAATTCACACAAATATTCCATGCCAAATTCTGTTGTATCTAGCAGGACCTCTTTTCAAATTGATAGCTTTGTAACCTTCTGTCTTTATAAATAGCATTCCCATAGACTCTCTTTTTCTGATTTTCTCATTATACAAAATTTTAACATCATCCCAATTAAAGTCATGCCCATGTGTAAGTCTATGTTTTTTAAGGACCAAGTAATATCTTGCACTTCTGAAAAAATTATTTTTATGTTCATCTTTTCGTATGCTAGGTGATCTTCTTGTTTGCCTTATGTAAACAGCATCACATTGTCTACACTTATATTTGTGAATCACACATTGTTTTTCTAGTTTCTCATATTTGTCTTTACCTAATGTAACAATCAATTTTCTTTTGAATGGAACTCTATATATCGTATGTAACCCCAATTTTCCTAACATTGATTTCAAGATACTTTAGATTTTTTCAAAATAAGGTAGGACATAGGTTAAGAAAAGGAATCTGCATAATTCAATATTTTTTTTATGGAATGTAGGACGAGATAATTGAAGAGCTCTATTAATTACATTCTTCACAACTCCTATTTTGTTTTGAATGCGATGATTCGAATTAGAATTTAGTGTCCTTCTCGAAGAAATATTTTTTCTGTGCCAATCAGTATTAATATAATTTTCATCAGTTTTTATATGGGTCAAATCAGGAAAACTTAATTTACCTCTTGTTCCAATTTCAACAGTTAACTGTAATCTGGGATGTATACTATTAAATACATCAAGTAGGGTATCTACTTTTTGTGCATGTAAAGATAATACAGAAGCATCCACATATCTTGCGTAAAAGACCCATTCAAAATTGATTCTGTTAAAAACTTCATTTTCCAAATCATCCATCACAATTTCAGCAATAATTGGGTTCAAAACTGAGCCGATCGGTTTTCCAAATTTTTGTTTATAGAAAGTACCATTGAATTCGAAGTAGACGGAATTGAAAACATATTCAATATTATCAAGAAATTGTTTGTTCGAAATCTTAGTGTGAAGTTTGATCGTATACCATCTATTTTTAATAGCAAGTTCAACTCTTTCATATGGAATGTTAGAGAACATGGCTATTACATCAAAGAAGACAAAAATGTAAATTGTTGGTATTTTAAGACTTTCGATTAGTTTTGAAGAGGCAGAACTGTTTTTGATTGATCTTACTGAAAGTGTTACAGACTTTTTGATAGTTTTACTGAGAAGTTCTTCTAATTGTCTCGTGAGTGAACCTATGGTCGAAATAACCAGCCGTAAAGGAAATTCTGCTTCATGAGCTTTTACTAGGCCATAGACAAGAGATAGATTTGTGTGAATTGTGTCAATGTCGCACCTTTCGATATTGTTTCCCATACATTTTTAAAGTCTCAATCTCTCTAGAATTTTAAATGTACCTTTTTGAATCATTTTTGTAGAATCATTTGAATTAACTGCAAAACTATCTTTATCATTTAAAACATGCATCATTTTTTCATTATAAACATTTTTTAAGATTGCAACCGTAATACTCCATTTACCAGCCTTAGTAATCAGTGATTCAGGATGACGTTTTAAGAAAAGTTTTGTTTCAATGTATAAAAAAAATTCGCGATCTCCTCGCGCTTCAATCTTCTTTTGAGGATCGGTTTGCGAACACGCTTTTTTCTGCGAATCCATTTTCCACTTTTCTCACTGAAAAGAAATCCGCAGGACTTTTCTCTTTTGCGACAGTTTTGATACTAGCTGCAATTAATATCTCGCTGCGGAAGTTCATCCGAAGATTAATAAAATGGTACGACTTTCTTCGAGATTCTCTGTGAGAACCTGGCAAGGTTCTTACAATATTAGTTGGAAACTATTAAGAGGGATTAGCTTTCCTGCCGCAGAATTATGTTTTGTTTTTCGCAGGAATAAATGAAAAAGAAAAGAAAATATCACTCACTCTTTGGAGGCACCATTGACTAAGTAAATATTTTAAATTATTATGATTAGACAACAATCAATCTTTTTTTAAGAAATTTTCGTACTTGACTCTTTGCAAAAAATATAGCTTTCACCAAGGGTGACTTCTGCATTTTTCTATTATCATTTTCAAAATATTGAAAAGTTCAAATCTTCTTCATTGTAAAGCCCCTAATTCGGAGATTTTTAAAATTCCACAAGAAATTTACAATAATAATAATTTATAGGGGAAATATATTTATCATTACTCAAAGACCGAATGGAGGAATGTATTTTTATTTTTTGATGGGGTAAATTTGAGTAGAGACTGGTATTCATGAATCATCCTCGGAATGAAGAAGAGATGTCGAAAGTCGATCCCTGGGGACAGGAAAAATTTCCCAGACCTTTGAAATTGGGAGTTGTGCCTTGGGCTGCGCTACTTCCGGTCGAGACTGGGTCGATGTTCGCTTAATGGTTGTCGAAATTCAAATGCGAGCGCACACGCTGAAATTCACGTACGTACACTGGTGCTCTGTCATCGATGCACTTTTCATCTTGCGAAAACTTTTGATGCGAGAGGTAAATGAAACAAAAAACACCCTCTGTTGAGTATATATACAGTCTCTTTATTTCCTGCAAGCTTTTCATTACTGTAAAGTGCTTCGTTTGATTCACATTTGAAACCTTAATTTCTTCAAATTGTTGTGAAGTGGAAACTTTGAGGGGGAAGAGAAAAGAAAGGGTAACTATCGAATTTTGGAAGCGTAACGAGTGAGTGTCAGTAAAAATTCACTTCGGTCCGGGGAATCGAACCCTTGGCCGCCGGCTCGAAGCACGATGCTCTACCACTGCGCCAACCACGGAGGCGGTGATAAGTTACATAGAGTCATCCGATTACGTACTACCTCACCACTACCACTTAAGTCAGTCTTCGTGGTGGCAAGGGGAAGCCACGTAACGTGTACCATGTACCATATGACATTGTATACACTTTTAAATCAATTTTAACTAGCTTAAACGAATTTCCATTTTTGGATGGGAAAGTGCAAGAAAATTACATGAAATTATTTTTCTTACCACACTGAGAAAAATGATGGGTTTAAGAAGGAAATAAATGAAGAAGACTTTTCGAGAAGAACAATTTTGCTTTTTTTGATTTAAATTGAATTAATTGCTGAGAATGAAAGACTTATTAGATGTTGCCACTGGTGAATCGCCGAGACCCTTTGAGGCTGATGGAGGTTATGTTAATTGGGTCAGGAAAGACATAGAAGCTCAGACTATCATCGTGGATAGAGATGCATGAAGCTCTCTATGGTAAGCAAAGTGAAAAATCTACAGCAACGTTACAACAGCAATTTTTTAGTTAAAGGTATGATGACTCAAAGTCAGTTGTAGACAACTGTCTCCAAATATATGAACTAGTAAAGGAAATGCGTTTTGTTGGTGAAGACGGAAAGGACAGCTGGATAATGTCACGCATTTTGAATTGCCTACCAGCAAAATTCGACCACTTTCATGCTGCGTGGGAACCCGTAACTGAAATGGACAAAACTTTTGCAAATTTGCGTGATCGTCTTCAACAAGAGGAAATCAGACTTCAAAGATACAAATCGTCTGTCATCAGAAATGCACTAATCGGAAAAGGGAGTTTCAACAAGTCTGAAAAAAGCACAGAAAGGGTCAGCATTCATTTGGCAGAAAGCCAGGTTAGTCATCGCGATCAGGTCAGTCAGGTTTTGGTCATCCAAGTCAGTCAGGTCAGTCGGTAATGAAATGCTGCAAGTGTGGTCAACTTGGACATATAAGATCTAATCGTACCAACCAACCTTGTGCTCAATAAATCGAATATTGTAAGAAAACTCACAAATGTAACATTTGTCACGAGACTGGACATTTTGAGAAAGAATGTTCTGAAACATTGGACAATGACAAAGACAAAAGTAAGTCATTTATTTCAGTTGCTTTGTCATCAACCGCTCTCGAAAATTTAGCTGATAGGGATGAGTCATGGATCAAGGATAGTGGTGCCACTCATCGCATAACGGGAAAGATAAAATGGATAACAAATCTTCGTAGTCTGCATACATCTATACTTGTAAAAAGTGGTGATTCTTGAAAGTCGGAAGCTGTTGCAATTGCTGATGTTCATCTACACGCCTTCAATACCAAGAAATGGTATCCGATAATTCTAAAGAATGTTCTATTTGTACAAAAACTGGAATTTGATTCATTTTCTGTCGCAGCAGTTCTCGACAAGGGTTATTCGCAACTGGACACAGCAAAATCGTTTATTATCATGGAAAACAATAAACCTGTTCTGGTAGGAGGAAGGTGTGGAGGTCTATTTCTCATGAAGTTTCGTCCGATGGAAGAGTATATTCTGTCAGCAGTCTATTCTGTGAAACTTTGGCAGAAAAGAAAGGCACACAAAAATATTCGCTATGTGAAAGATATTTTGAAGAAAAACAATATAAAATTTATCAACGACTGGGGAGACTACGTCTGCGAAGATTGTATATATGGAAAGCAACATCAAGTTTCACATCCAAGAAACAATATGGTCGCGAAAGCTCCTCTCGATAAAGTTCATGTTGATCTAGAAGCGATAAACCTTCCATTTTTTGGTGGTGCCAAATACTTTATATTTTTCAAAGATGATTTTACACATTTTCGCACTGTTTGTTTTCTAAAACGAAAGTCAGAGGCAGTCGACAAACTAACTGCGTATCTGAGTCTCGTTGAAAATCAATTTGATTGAAAAGTGGAAATTTTAAAGTCGGATAACGGTACCGTAATTAACAACTCCAGAAGTCGTGATATTTTCGATCAACTTGGTATATTCAATGAAAGATCGGTTGCCCGATACGCCCGAAGAAAATAGCAGGATAGAAAGAGAAATGCGAACCATTGTGGAAGCTGCCCAAGCTGAAATTTACGCGAAAGATCTTGGAACGTTTCTGTGGACAGAGGCTTCAAACTGTTCGTTTTTTACAATAAATCAAATTGGTACAAGTAGTGTTCCTGGTAAAACGCCAGCTGAATTATGGTTTGGTCGTGTTGTTAGTCCGAAGTCTTTGAAGAGTTTTGGCTGCGAATGTTACATGATGATACAGGATCGAGAACGTCAGAAACTGGATAAGGAGAGTGAGAAGGAAATCTTTGTTGGATACGATATCAAAAAACATGGCTATCACATGTATTTTCCAAGTTAGCGCTCCGTAGAAGTCTCGTTTTATGTTGTATTTGATGATAAAATTGATCCAGGAAAAGGCTACACCGAAATTGACTGCAAATTGACTAAAGATAGAGAGTCAGAAGCTATCTACGAGAGTATATCTGAACCAGAATCGAATGACGGAGACTTTCAGGGGCAGTCAGATCAAGACAACGACAGTGAGGATCAACAAGAAATAAATCATGAAGCAAATAGAAGCGTGTCCAGATATGGTCTGCAAAATCTTCGAAATATTAAGCTACATCCAAGGTATCAGAATTGCCTTATGATTGACGAAGCTGAAGATATTTCTGTTGAAAGTGCCTTAAAAAATCACAGATGGGAAGAGGCGATGTAGGATGAAATCGACTCGTTGAAGCATATGAAGTCTTGGGATTTAGTTGATTTTCGACAAGGTCGCAAGGCATTGACATGCAAGTGGATTTTACGTGAAAAAGCTGATGGTCGTCTGAAGGCTTGTGTTCTCGCTCGAGATTTTGATCAGAAACCAGGCATTGATCACAGCGGAACGTTTGCACCTGCGGCCAGACATGCCAGTCTCTGCTTGCTATTGAGTCAGGCTGCAATCGAGAATTGACATATTCGTACTAATACTAATACTGGTAAATTATGTCTTTTTAAAAAATGCATATATGATCTCAAACAAGCTTCAAAAGCTTGGTTGAAATTCACGAGTTACTTCGAGAGTCTGAAGTTTAAAAACACTGACGATGATCTATGTGTTTTCTACAATGAATTAAAAACAGTGATTATATCAGTCTTTGTAGATGCTGGCTTGATAATTGGTCAAGATGAAAGTGGAGTCCAACAAGTTCTTTCCAAATGGGCAAGAAAGTTTAAAATTACCGATAAAATTTCGAAGCAAGAAAAATTGTTCTACATTGGAATGGAAATTTCTTTGATGAGGAATGGTATATTTGTCACGAAAATGAAGTACACTCAAAAGATATTGCCGCGTTTCGGTTTCGAAGAAGCTTATCCAGTTTCAACGCCTATTGAATGAGGAAAGTTGACTAAGAAGAAAGTTATTGATAAAGCATCGCAGAATAAACCATATCGTGAGATCGTAGGAAACTTATTGTACTTATCAACTATATCAAGACATAACATAAGATTCGCTGTGAATTTTTTGAGTCGTCAAGTCAGTAATTCAAGTGTGAGTCACTCGTAGATGATTGAGAGAGTTTTCCGGTATTTGAAGGGAACTCTTAATTTGGTATATTCTTTGACGGAAAGACAGAACTTAAAGCATACACAGACTCTATTTATGGCAGAGTGAAATCTGACATGATCTCAACGAGTGGAGTTTCAGTTGATCATGGTGGTCCCATTGTTGGGGTTGCTCAAAAGCAGCCAATTACCTCTATCTCATCTGCGGAAGCAGGGTATCGTGCCGCAGTTACAGGAGTTCAAGAAATCTGATAGATTTGTTGCATAATAATGGAATTGAACATGGCAAATCTGACTGAACCAACAGTACTGTTCATTGACAACAAGACAGCAATGCACATGCTTAATGATGCAGAAGAAGGAAAGGTAACGAAAGGAAAGAAATATATTAAAATTCGTCGCAAATTTATCACCAGCATGTTGGCAAGATGGTGAATCTTGTCCATATCAACACGAAGGAATAAATTTCCAACATCTCGAAAGCCCTTAGTAAAAGACTATTTCAAAAGCTTCGTGGAAAACTGCTTAAGGAGGAGTGTTGGTGCTAATCATCGTTAGATGGGACTAGCAGTAAGCAGTTTCCATCGCATCGTGTTTTGTTATATCAAAGTCTTCTGATGTGAATTTCTTGATAAATGCTCCAGTATTCTCATTCGTAAGAAATTTGTGAGGCTGAATTTTTTCAAAATTTTTTTTTTACCACATAGGGCTCATACTTTTTTCCTATTCTCATTATGAGAACATTTGGTCTATGCCTTTCGGTAACCGCGAGTGCGTTACCTCTGCGAGTTTGTGTGCGACACCTATGAACTCAAAAAGTAAGGAAAATAGCGCGAAATTTGAAAAGTTCAATAGATAGGATCATTTATTGCAAGTATGAGAACTTAAATATCAAAATATCGATATCTCGCGAAAGGAAGCTGTTAGGATTCTAATTTCTTCAGATTTTGAATCCACAAATGATGCAGGAACTTCCTGTGAAACCCGATTTTGGTTACATTTTAGTCAAATTTTGTCCTCCTTCAGGACCATTGTGTTTGGTTTTGATATGCTTGATATAGGTGACAAACGTTGAAACAAGGCGGATGTGGCGTTCACACAGTCACCGACAAGATCAAAGGAAAATAACTGAAATTAAACGCCAACAGCTTGCATCATATATATTAATCCGCAAAACCGACCACAGAGCCCAAACAAACTCTTAACATTGCTACTCAGTTGAATTATCATGGAAATAATTATGTTGCTTGATCTGATTTTAAAAAATCATCTAGAATCAATAATTCAATTCACAGTATACCCAGGGATATCAAACCGTTGCATATTATTCTGATTATAAACTTTAGATCAAAAAGATCCACTTTTGCGGATCCAAAATCAACTTTGACACAACTTTATGCAATTCTGTCAAGTGGCAGTTGTCATACTTTTTATTGAATGTCATAGGTTAGGTAAGGCCGACGATTAAGTTCAACTTTCACTCAAGTAGTTAAATTTTCAACCAGAAAGATGAATTTTCAATAAAGAATATTGTTTTTCTACCAAAGAACATGAATTTTCAACAAAATACATACATTTCAAAGTAGTTGAATTTTCATCTACAAAATAAATTTTCAAGCAAGTAGTTGAATTTTTAACTAAAAAAGCTCAACTTTCCACCAAAAATAAAATATTAAAATTTTCAATTAAAAGATTGATTCTCGAGCAAACAAACAAATTTTCAACAAAATAGTTGTGTTTTCAATAAAGAGATGAATTTTTAACTGAAATTATGAATCTTCAACCAAAAAAAAACTAATTTTCACCAAAGGAGTGCAACTTTCAACCAAATAGTTGAATTTTCAATCAAAACATATGAGTTCTCAATGAAAAATGTAGTAGTTGATATTTTGAACATAAAAGATGAATTTTCAACAGAACAGTTAAATCCTCAATTATAACAGAATTATTTTTAAACAAACATTTAATTTTTAACTTGAATGAACTTTCAAACCAAAAAGACAAATTTCCAACAAAGAGTTGAATTTTCAACTAAAAAAGATATTCCAGTTAATAAAGAAAAAAGTTTCAACCAAACTGTTGAATTTTGAAGCCAAGAAAACGAATTTTCTGCAAAATAGTTGAATTTTCAATCCGCAAAAATGAATTTTCGACAAAAAGGATCATTTTCAACGACATGGTTGGAGTTTCTAACAAAATAGTTGAACTTTTAACCAAAGAGATAAATATGCGGCAGAAAAATGAATTTTGAACAAAGTAGTTTAACTTTCAAGCAAGTAGTTGAATTTTCAACCAAAAAGATGAATTTTCAACCAAGAAGACCAATTTTCTACCAAAAAAGACGAATTCTCAACAAAATGCATAAATTTTCTATCAAATAGTTGAATTCTCAACTAAAAAGGTTCAATTTTCCTCCAAAAATAGAATAGTTAAATTTTCAGTAGAACAATTGATTTTCAGGCAGAGAAAGCGAATCATTGACAAAATAGTTGAATATTCAATTGGAGAGATACATTTTCGATTGAAACTATGAATCAAAGAGATGAATATACAACCAGAAAAATAAATTTTGATCGAAAGAGTTCAGCTTCCAAGCAAGTAGTTAAATTTTTAACCAAAAAGGACGAATTCCTAGCAAAAAATTGGACGCAACCCAAAAAGACGAATTTTCAACAGAATACATGAATTTTTAACCAAATAATATAATTTACAAATTAAATCGATGAATTTCCAACAAAAATGGAGTAGTAAAAATTTTAGCTAAAAAAATTCTTAACAAAAAAAAAGAATTTTCCAACAAATTGGTTAAATTTTCAACCAAAGAGATGAATCCTTAATAAAAAAAATTAATCCTGAAAAACTTTGTTCAACTTTCAACCAAGTAGTTGAATTTTCAGCAAAACAGTTAAAATTTCAAGGAAAGCGATGAATTTGAACAATGAAAATTAAATTTCTACCAAAAAAAGACGAATTTTCAACAAAATACATGAATTTTCAAGTAAAAAAGATAAATTCTCAAATAAAGTGATGAATCTCCAAATAAAATAATGAATTTCACGAAAGTAGTTATTTTTTCAACAAAACAGTTGAATTTTTATCCGAAGAAAAACATTTTAAATTAATAATATCAATTGACAACCAAAAATAGAATCGATAAGTTACCAGTAAAAAAAAAATTCAACCAGACAAGAACTGATTTACAACTAAAAAAAAGATGGATTCACAACGAAAAATGTAATAGAGGATATTTCAGTGAAGAAAAAATGGAATTTTAAATGAAAAGCAATTTAATTCAACCAAAAAAATTTAACGTTTATCAAAATAGTTGAATCCTCAACCAAAACAGACTGGGTTTAACCTAAAAGGATGAATTTTTGACAAAATAATAAAAATTGTTACCAAAAAAGGTGAACTATTCTTAACCAAAAATATAATAGTAGACTTTTCAACCAAAATCGATTAAACAAATCAACTTTCAACCAAGGAGTTGAATTTTTAACAAGAACAGATAAAAGATTAAGGATTCATCTCTTTGGTTGAAAATTTGAATATTTTGTTGAAAAATTCTTTTTTTTTTTGGGGTTAAAAATTAATTATTTTGCTGAAACTTCAACTACTTTATTTTTGTTGAATATTCATCGATATTAGTTGGAAATCAAATTATTTGGTTGAAAATTTATGTAATCTGTTGAAAATTCGTCTTTTTTGGTTGCATTCAACTTCTGGCTAAGAATTCGTCTTTTTCGGTTGAAAATTTAACTACTTGCTTTGAAGCTAAACTATTTCGTTCAAGATTCATTTTTCTGGTTATATATTCATCTCTTTAGTTGAAACTCTTTTTCTTTATTGTTTTCATACTTCTGAAAGATTCACAACTTCCTAGGGCCAGTAAGAACGTTTTACAAAATTTGGAATTTCAGGTTGGGAGAAAAATTACAATTTTCCTATAATGGTCTAGAAATCTCTATGGCACGGCAAACTATTTTCTCTACATTCAAAAAGTGTTTCTTTAGAACTACGTACTTCAAGTACTCTTCGAAACTTAATGATTCTTCGTTCAAAAAAATATAGGAAATTTCTTCGAACATAACAACAATCCCTATTATTTATTTCACCTAATATTGCTTGAGCGAATAGAAATTTGTTATAATTTTTATTTATCCTAATTGCCAATTTAACTCATTTTTATATTTTCGAATTACCTTTTGTGTTGATATTTACTTTTCTGAATTATCATTTGACATGATTTTTATATTTCCGAATTACCTTTTGACAAAATTTTCATTTTACTGAATAATAATTTGACATAATTTTTATAATACTGAATTACTATTTGTTATCATTTTTATTTTTCCGAACTACCATGTGCCATAATTTTTATTTTTCCGAATTACTATTTGTCAAAATTTTTATATTTCCGAAACGCTATGTGACATAATTTTTATTTTTCTGAATGAGCACATAACCTAAAATGCATTTAAACGTAACGCTATCTATCATGAGTCACATGTCATCGAAACTGCATTTAACATAAATTTCACTCTTCCTAAAATGGCGTCCAGCACTTTGATTGACTGAATAATGCCGCAAAATTTGAATCAGCAAATAAGAATGCTGGACGCCATTTTAGGAAGAATGAAATTTATGTTACATGCAGTTGCGACGGCATGGGGATTATGACAGATGACGCTTCGTTTAAATAAATTTTAGGTTATCTGCTTATTCGAAGAATAAAAATTATCTCACATAGTGTTTCGAAAAAATAAAAAGTATATCAAAGGGTAATTCGAAAATATAAGATCTATGAAAAATAAAAATCATGACAAATGGTAGTTCGGCAAAATTAAAATTACGTTTAATAGCAATTCGGTATCATAAAAACTATCTAAAATTATAATTCGGTACAATGAAAATTATGTCAAATGGTGATTCGGAAATATAAAAGTCATGCCCAATGGTAATTCGGAAGAATAAAAATTTGCACAAAAAATTAATTCTGAAATATAAAAACTAGGTAAGTTGACAATTAGGATAAATAAAAATTATAGCAAATTGCTATTACGTCAAATGATTTCAGATAAAATAAATATTGGGCAAAATGAAATTTGGGGAATATTCATTTTCCTCGACCTTAAGAATCGGATCATTATGATGCGCAATTTGCTGATCAATAAATACCAAAATCTTGATGAAAGCGTTGCATTTCATTTTGATCCAATTAGGAGATTAAATTGATCAAATGGCTTTTACTGCGTTCTGTTATTGATTAAACTTTAGATATAAATAATCACTGAGTATGAAAATCTGAGAAATTCTACAAATGCTAAATAAACGGAATCTTTCATATAAAATTTGCATTTTTATAGTGACCTAAAATTTACATAAAAGCAGAACAGGGAGCAGAGAAATTTCCATTTTGCAGTAATTTATAATAACGACCGGCATAACTATGAGTGAAAGCTTCCATTAAAAATTTCGAGGATATGGTACTCCTAATGGAAATGATTTTACTCGGGAGAATGGAGATAATTAATTGCTTTTCAAATATGACTCTTCGGAATTGAAAGAAATCAAAATTTTAACGTCCCTTCTGGTCGAAATAAATTGTTTTTATTAAAACTTCAAATGAAAGGAAAAATGATCAAAGTCTACCATATATTGCAGCTACGATTTTTTCAATTTGAGAAGATGTAGAAGATATAAACATACAAAACTAAAAGACCATAAATTCTAAGTCATACAAATCTGGTGTGCATTGAGTAAGATAATTAATCTCTGATTGCAAATATTTTAGTATTTGTCCAACTTTACGGAGAAGGCTTAAGTAATAAATATAGTGAACAAAAGTATATTCAATTCCTCAAAATTATTAAAGACATTGAAGCTAATATTTTGAAATTACTAGAAAACAAAGTACAAGAATTTAGAGCAAAATTTATGGGTTTGACAAATGATTTTTTAAATAACGGGTTTCCACAGAGCACATTATGAAAAGAATAAATGAAGGATTTTTTAAAACAAAATTTTTTTCAAATGTCATCCTGAACTACTGATTACTACGGTTCATAACCATAAATTAGGAATAAATTTCGTTTATAAAAATGATTTATTCTTTTTTACATTAGAAAATACAATAATAAATACATATTAATAATATAATAATATATATTGACAAACAGAAATAATAATAATTTCGATACAATATATTAAACAAAAGTAAATAAACATAAATACATTATAACTTGTTAACACAAAAATAAATATAAGTCTTATTAGATTCACAGAAATCATCACTATTTATATCTACACTTCAAATATGAAGAGATGAGAACTCAACCGTGGCATTTTTCAGTCTTTTCAGATATGAAGAGTCAGTAATAAGATTGATTTTTCGTCTTTCTCAAAATTTTAGAAACTCTCTATATGCCGCTTCTCCGGCTTGCTCCGACCATAAGCCTAAACTTTGGGTATTCAATAGTTCTAGGCATTGTGTTAAATGCTGCATCAGGAAATGCATTTTCAGGGTTTCGGTTGTATTTGTGCTTAACAATGCGCTGTGCAGCTCTTTAATGAACTTTTCTATATCTGCAATCGGATCAAGTATCTTGATCGAAAAACATAAATTAACAATTTTATCCATTATTTTAAATGCAGTGACATGGGGTGTGATGGCAAATGGACCGACATCTACATAAATTTCTCGATCAAAGAGTTTGTCAGCTTCTCTTAACACTTTTCTGCATGCATTGCCTTCAAATACCTCTTCATGATAATTCTTTGAGACTAACTTTAGTTTTGAAGGCCACAAAAGAGCTTTTTCTCGACCTACAAGGTGCACTAGACCATCCCAAAACAAATGGTTAACAAACACTTGTAATATATGAAGTTCTGGAATTGTACATTTATCAAGAATCAACAAATGGTCTTTTTCTTTAAAAAGTGGCTCATTTATAGTACTGTGGCAGTTCTTAGCTAACTTTTTATTTTTGCCAAGAGAAATAAACTTGTCATA
>JAUMHM010128667.1:0-19066 GCA_032362435.1 Melikaiella ostensackeni
TTTATTTTTGGTTGATCCAAGTTTCCTTTCCGGAATTGAATATCACTCCATTTTACAAATCTGTCAATAAGACCTTTAATCAGACCAACTTTTTGACAAAAAAAAATGATGAGAATTATAATTTAGATAACGTCCTGACCAGAAAGGCTTTTTATACCAATTTGTGATTAAGTTACCCTTAGGAGTTTTCATAATCAATGAATCAAGATAAGCAATATAATTATTTGCTTCTTTTCCAGTAGTAAATTCAATCGAATCCTCCACATTGTTGAAAGTGTTTATGAAGTCACCTATTTTATTAGATGAAACGATAGCTAGGATATCATCCAAGTACCATTTGTAAAGAATAGGAGTAAAACTTAAATTATCAAGAGCCCTTTCTTCGACATCTTTCATTACTGAGTTTGATACAATAGGAGATAATGGAGAGCCCATTGGATATCCTGAAATCTGTTTGTAAAATTTATTATTGAAAGAGAAAACTGTATTGTTCGAAACGGTTCTAGTAGCAATAAAAAATTCACTTCTGGTGATCTTTGTTAAGTTATGATTTATATTTAATTTTTCTCCAATTCAATCTAATGCAAGGTCCGATGGAATACTATCATACATTGATACCTCATCAAGTGAAAGTATAGAATGTGAATTAGGAATTTCAATATTGTTAACCTTTTCCTTTAAGTCCCAACTATTCTTCACGAACGTGTGAGTTTTTCCAGAAACTGGTTTTAATCAAGTTAAACTGTATTTAGCTAAATAATAAGTAGGAGAATCTACTGAAGAAACAATCAAATGCCATTTTGAATCTGGTTTATGAACTTTTTGGAGAGCATATGCTTTAGAAACAGCACTATTATGTGTTTTTAATCTATATGGCATACTATGATTTATCAATCTTTTCTTTTCCCATCTGATAGCAATATCGTTACATTTCTTCTCGAGAGTTGGAGCAAGACTAGTTTTAATATTTTTGTGAAGAATGTCATTTTTTAACATATTTTCAACTGTTGTTACATAATCAGTACGATTTGCAGCGACAGTTATATCAGCTTTGTCAGCTTTTAAGAAAACTCTTTATGTTCACTTTAAAAATTTTCGATAGGTTCAACGAATTTACTTGTATTATTAAATTTATTGTAAAAATTATGGTTTGAAATTAATTGAGCAGTAGTTTTTCTAATATTCAATTTTAGCTCATCATTTTTTACATTTTTAATGCAATTCTCAATGTTCGCAATCATGCTGTTTGTCGGAATTTCGTTGACATTAAAAGGAATACCATGTTTATTCCCTAATGCTAAGGTTTTAGCAATCTCATTTGGGATTTGTATATTAGATAAATTCTTAAAACATTTTTGTAATCTAAAGTCTGCAAAGGTTTTTTTACTCCAATTTTTTTTCAATAAATCAAACTTTTTCATACATTTGTTTCTCTTGTCATACTTTAATTTATTGACACTAAAATCTTGTGAGTTGGAAAAAGTCAAAATTGAAATGTTTTTAACAATGTTAGATAAACGCTATTTCAAATGATTAGATAAATGTCCTAAGTCTTTAATGTTTCGAACTAAGTTATTGATTTCAAAATTTAAACAATTTCTTTGAAATTTTAATTTTCTTCTTTCAAATTTTGGAAATAATTTGTAATTCAAATTATGCAAATTACATTCGATAGTTTGATGTTGAATATGTGCTGCAATCAGGGCCTCTTTATTTCTATATCTTATTAAGATAGTGCGTTGCTCTTTCAGATTAAAAAAAGTTCTATTGGCATGTATCCAATTTCCCATGAGTTTTCTTGAAGTGTCACCATACCTCCTCAGGATGTAGTTTAAATAACCCATGATATCGCAGAACTTGACTAACCTTGATATATATTCAGTGAATTGGATGCTTAAAAGTATTAAAATTCCTGATTCACATTCTATAGTTTCACTTGATGTGATATCAATGTATGATAGTATTTTATTGGATCTTGCATTAGATTGTACTGAAGAAAAATTAAATATAAATCATAACTTAACAAAAATCAACAAAAATGAATTTTTAATTGCTACTAGAATCGTTTGAACAGTACAGATTGCTCTCTCAATAATAAATGCTGCAAACATATTTCAGATTGCCCAATGGGCTCTCCATTATCTCCTATTGTTTCAAACTTAGTAATGGAAGATGTCGAAAAAAGGGCTCTCGATAATTTGAGATTTACTCCTATTCTTTACGAACGGTATGTGGATGATATCCTAGCTATCGTTTCACCTGATAAAATAGGTGAATTCATAAACACTTCCAACAATATGGAGGATTCGATTGAATTTGCTATTGAGAAAGAAGCAAATGATTCTATTGCTTATCGTGATTTATTAATTATTAAAACTGCTAAGGGTAACTTAATTGCAAATTGGTATAAAAAGCCTTCTTGGTCAGGACGTTATGTAAATTATAATTCTCATCATTTTTTTTTGTCAAAAAGTTGGTTCAATAGAAGGTCTTGTTGACAGATGTGTAAAATTGAGTGATATTAAATTCCGGAAAGAAAACTTAGATCAACGAAAAATAACTCTAATACAAAATAATTACCCACTTCAATTAAAAATAACATTATCAAAGAAAGAATTCATGAAATATACAATAGTTCCTCTAAAAATAGCAAATGGATCGAAACTTACAAAAAAACTGGCCTTAAAGTCTCTTTACCTCATGTTGAAGGTCTTTCTGAACGTCCTCTGTGTTCTTTGAAAAAATACAATATCAATGTTTATTCCACAAACAACTATACGCTCAATAGATTTCCTTTTTTTCAAAAAAACAATGATAGAGATAGTAAAGAAAACTTATCTGGTGTGGTATACGTTTTAAAATGTCAATGTTGCAATAAAGTTTATATTGGCCGGACTGGCAGGAAACTAAAAACTCGTATTAATAAACATGAACGGGATTGTGAATTAGGCAAACAAAATACTGGTTTATCAAAACATGTATGGCAATTTGATCATTATTTGTCCTTCCAAAACACAATACTTCGTCTACTTTTTAAAATGTAGTTGAAGTTATGATATTGGAGCCTCTCTAAAATTTGAGGTTTTAATTCAATGTTTATAATGTCTGTTCTTAACTAATTTTCAATTTTGTTCTTTTTGAATAAGGACTATTTTCTTTTAAACTTCGTTGTGAAAAGACTAATTTTTGGTTTACTCTAAAAATTATGTTTTTCATGAAATAGCGGCGAATTGAAATGTTTTTGGATTTCTCAATATTAATACAGGTAAAATAGTAAAACCTTATGTAACTTTCTTAACTATAATTATAAATTTTGCACTAGTTTATAATTTTGAATTAATTGCATTTGACTTAGGTTATAATTATTTACTTTTGAAGAAGACCTGCAATGAAAGGTCGAAACGTACGTTGGTTTTAAAACTGACAAACAAAAATATGATTCATAGACATCTGAATCCACTGCTTTTTTATTGGACCGTATGACCAAATTAATTCATTTTTTGGAAGAATATCTACGTTATTGATACAACGGTCGAAAGAAATTCACAGTGTGTTGGTACTCCAATTCACTGAATATATAAATTTGAAGGATTATTAAGCAAAACGAAGTCTTAGATTTGAAATAAAGAAGTTAAGCGGAATTAACATTTCAAGAATTATAAAGCTTTGTTACTCTAAACCACTTATCTTTTAGCTTAAATCTAACATTTTTATTTTTGAATCTGCTTATTATTATAGCCCAATATTAGTTTCAATAAAATACTCAGAGGATTTAATACGTAACTAAATAGAAATTTATTGACATCAAATTACACATTCATTCTTAAGTCTCAACTTTATCAACAGCCTCTCTTCTAAAACGCCAGGTTCCTTGAACTCCGACCTGTGGTTGCCATTTTTGAACTGGAAATATCGAAACTCCACCGCCTGCGCTGAGGTGTCCATTTTTATTTGCCAAAAATTTGTGTTGATAATCAATATTATAAGAGGGACGTCGTTCTGGTCCATTCAATGGTTTGTTTACATCCAGGCTCACTGAATTTTTTTGTGCATTAGCTTCTCTGCGGAAACGAGGTTTTGGAGGAGGTGGACGGTTCTGTAAAATAAATGTTGATTATCAATAAAGTCGAACTTGAAATGTATGCAATCTATTTTTTTCACATAAATATATTAATTTTATTTTTATTCCCTCGTTTAAAATCCCGTGTGGAAAAATAGTCAGACCCCGTAGGGGGCCCTCATTGATTGCCCTCAGGCCATGAGGGGCCCATGAGGGCAATTAGGCGTGGGGCCTCGTAGAAACGGCTTGCTAATCCATAAGGGTCCAACATGGTCTTCCCCCATAGTTGCCCTTATGGTTGTCCTCGAGGGGCCCTCACGAGCCATACGCATTTGCTCCCACGGTAAAGAATAAATTTGAAAGAATACCTTCAATAATTGAAGGGTTGCCGGACAAAAGGGCATAAGTGCCAAATTTCGGATATTAATTTTATTGGTTTAAAGTAACTGTGTTGACTTAACTTATGTCCCTGTAGAAAATTATGGTTCAGTTCGATTTTGAAGTGAGTCGAAATCCATGTTTAATATTTAAAAAAAAAGTAATTAATTTTTTTCGCCTGTTCTTTTCACGATTCAATAGAGCTAAGTAATAGCTCGAAAGTGTTTTTCTGTTCCTTTTTTGAATTAAAAAATGAAAAAGTTGTGCAGCTCTTTCTCAGTAAAAATGGACGTTTTTTGGGACATGCCGTTCTTCTGGCAAAAGATTTTTCAGAGAAGGTTGCTTCATTAAGGATGTTTCTTACATTGTTCGATAAAGCTGAGTAATAGCTCTAAAGCGCTTTTTTGTTGAAAAAAATTATGTGCGTTAAAGTTGAACAGTTTCTGTGTCACCTGTAAAATTTGCGTTTTGGCATTTACACCCTCTTGCTCGGCAACTCTTCAGTTCTCTCCTCATCATTCTTAAACATAGTTCAATAAATATAATATATGAACTGATAATATGCAGACAAAATTAAAAAATTGAAATATTAGTGCCTCGATCGGGATTTGAACTCATGACCAGCATCTAATCAGACTTTCGTTTTTCCTTTCGACCAACTTACCACAATGTTTATAACTTTTTTTCAGACAGACACTCCGCACGCGCATCGAAATTTGTTGAAATTATTTTTGTTTTCAATAACTGCACATTTTGATGAGATATTGGTACTATTTGACACAAAAGACAGTTTATTGCAACAAAAAAATCGTTTAATTTTTGTAAACTGAGGAATGAGGACAACAAGCAGGGCCCGTTGCGGGGCCCTCGTAAAATTTCTGAGATTTTAAAGTTCAACTTCCAAAAAAGTGTCATCAAATGCCAATATTCCAAAGAGGGCTAAACGGGGCTTTTTCCATAGGGGATATGTTTAAAAGATTAAAATTTAGCGCGAACATCAATCATTTAGTGGGATAGATATCCGTAAATGTCGATAACAGGAATTTGCGATAATATCTACCATAGAAATTGAATCTTCTTGTATTTCAGAATATCTTTAAACCATTAACAAATTTGAATTATTTTTTTACTTATAATAAGACGTGGTGGTCCTTGATTTTGTCTAGGAAGCCCAGCAGAAGATAATGAAAAGGCAGTAGCCACAAGAGCCAAGACTAAAAGTAGCTTCACCATTTTCATTTACTCGTATCTGAAAGTCAAGAAATTGATTACTATTGTTGTAATGTCTTATTATTAATCTAGAAAAAAACTTTCAAGGAGAGAACCAACAAAAAATACTAAAAGGTACGACAAATTGAGGATTATATTTGATGTAATTACTTCATATAAGTCTTCGAAGATCAGCAGGTTCAATAATATTTATTATTTAATTTCATAAGAGAACTATAGTTTGTAATAGAGAATTTGCTTGTCATGAATACGGAAAATAATTGTTTACTCTTGTAGGGGACGTTGAACTGAGTTTATTTCTACAAGAAATAAATCAATGTTAGGTTTAAATATTTTCTTATTTAATTTTTACAAGTAGAAAAATATTTGCGGGAATCGTAGATTTATGATTGGCGTAAACCGTAACGTGAGTTATACGGGCAGTCCTTGTCAGTAATTGGTTATTCAGTATTTTTGAAAAAATCGCGTGTCACACTGATTTTTTTTACATCGATACTTAGTGTCAACATTTAGTGACGTTAAAAATGTCAAACATTTAAAGTGCATGATAGAAGAAAGTTACTCCTGAGTAAATTCGCAAAATCTGCAACCAGTTGAAATTTCAAATAGTTTTCCATGCTTTTCGGAAGCATGGGTGGAAATGTCTATGCATAACATCAGGATATAAAAAATAAGAGCTATATTAATATGAAATATTATGATTCAAATCACCAAACTCAAAAATATAATAAAGTGTCTGCGCACGCTTCACTTTCTTGTGCCCTCCGTATAACGGACGTTATCATAATGGTCCCTCATTCAAATATAGTATTCCAGATCAGCATTTCCAACCAATTTCAAATAAGTTAAAAGTACTTAAGGAGGAACATGTGCAGTTTCTAGATCATAATCTATATACATATATTGCGCTTCTAATTGCAAATACATGTTTGTACATTGTACCAATAGCAAATTTTTCAGACCTGACCTATACTAATTCCAATACGAATAAACAATAAATAATTTTTCTCTGCCAGGAAGTCAGAATTATGTAATAAAACATCTCCACAATAGCCTTTTACTTCTATAAATTCAGTTAAATGTGGTTATTGCAGTTTTCATTGACACGACAAAATCAGGGTTAAGTTTGGCAACTGAACGGAAGTTGGAGGAAGTTTGACTTGATTTTTGTGTTATCATGTTGGTATCCCTTTTATCATTCAAAATATTCAGTGAGTTGATTTCTCACCAAAATAGCGTCCTCATGCAACGTTATCAAATTGCACGTCAATTTTCTCCAACATGTTGATTTACACCACTTCAAAATTGATTATTATATATTGTAACATAAATTCGTGATTTGAATAAGTCTGAATTGACTGCCAGTTTTATAAGGAAAGTATGGACATTTAGATTTGACGAATCATAAACTGATTGGGAGGTCAGCTGATATTGGGTGACTTTCGAAAGTAAAATATGGTTCATTGCGAGAGAGTGTCCAGTGACTTCCTCATTATTAGTTTAACGCTGTAACGTCGACCAGAAACTTTTGGTTGTCGTCCTACTAAATCTGTTCGTTGCCTGCGCCATGTAACAATTTTGAGCCACACCGTTAAAAGTTGGAAAGTATTTTTTCCTTAATCATTATTGTAAAGTGTTAGTGGATGCGTTTTTATCATTACAACTACGAACGCTGACTGTGAGTGTATTTGTAAGCGTAGCGTTTACTTTAATTTAAAAAAAAACCACTTGACGAGCTCCTGAAGGATTATCTCTATGAACAGAAATTCTGCTGCTACTGGAAAATATTAGTACCAATGTCCAATAATTTGAGTTCTTTCAACATTCCAGATTTAATGGTAGATTTGGGTCTTGTCTCTATAATACTACGAGGTTCGCTTGATAAGAAAGGTAAATTTCCCGCTAGATGGCGCCAAAATGAACATTGTAGTGTATGGCGAAGAAATAGCACTCTTCAAACTAACCTCTACCAAGCTTCAGCCAAAACCGACGCTTAGTTTGCGTTTGGGATACATTTGAAGTAAGCGTGTCAGTAGTTTTCGAAGAAATGGAGGAAGAATTGTTCCGTGCAGTGATAAAACATTTTTATTGAGCAAATTGGACGGCGTCGCAGATCAAAGCCGAACTAGATGAAGTTCGGGGAGTCTGCTCCTTTGTTATAACCGTTTATCTTTAGATAAACGAATCATGGAAGATCACCGAATCAAGCTGCGTGAGATTTCTAAGGCTGTGGGCATCTTCACTGAATGAGTCTCTAACATCTTGCATGAAAAACTGGAGGTTGAGAAGGTGGGTGCAGCATGGCTGCCGCGATTGCTGGCTCCCGATCAAAAGTGCAATCGAAAAGACGTTTCTGCATAGTGCTTGGCGAAGTTTGATCGGAATCCGCAGAACTTTTTGCGTCGACTCGTGAACGTGGATGAAACATAAATTAACCACTCTTCACCCGAGACAAAGAAGCAGTCAAAGCAGTGTGGGCCAAATGAGGCGAAGACTGTTTTGTCAGCTGAGAAGGTGTTGGTCACAGTATTTTGGAATTCCCAAGGAGTTATACTCGTTGATTACTCGAGAAAGAGTAAAACTATAATAGGAACGTACTATGCATCATTACTGGACCGTTTAAAAGCCGAGCTACAGAAAAGACGATAACGACTGGCACACAAAAAAGTGATGCTTCAATCACGATAACGCACCGTCTCACACCTCCGCAATCGAAGTGACAAAAATACACGAACTGGGCTTCGAACTGATTCCCCACCCACCTTATTTTCCAGACCAAGTGTGTAGCGCTCGAAGGAAACTATGTTGAAAAATAAAGGTAAACTCAAAAAAAAAAAAAATTACTTGCATCTTGACCAAACTTATCGAATGACCCTCGTATTATAGATCCACAACGAAATTTCAGCGTTAACACGAAATTAATGGATACCTGTTATTTTATATGAATTTTATCTCTCTCTCTCTCAAAGTTGGGTCGATCATTATTTAAAATTTGAGTTTGTAAGTGTGTGTGTCTCTGGATTATAACTTATCCGAATCTCACTTGAATCTATTATGCCAACATTTATTTCTTATCTATGAATTTTCATGTGAAACATTTGATTACTCTTCATTGATATATAAGAATCAATTTCATGATAGTTGTACGACCAATTCACCTGCATTACTCATTGAATCACTTCTCTTTGCCGATATTTAAAATGACTTTGGATCAAATTTAAGGAAAGAATGTAAATGTATTCCGTAAAAATATAAATTAAAAATAAACGGCTTACAATATTAATCTGTGGTGAGTTTTCACTTTATTAATTTTTATGAGCTTTAGAAATACCGTTCAAGACTTTCATAAGCTTTCTGATTAAACATCTTGGATTTTCAAACAGAAATCTCCGCTTTATATGATTCTGCTAGGTTAGGTACATAAGACACAATTTTTATTTAAAAGATTTTATTTTATACAGAAGGTGGTAAAAATTCTTATATTTTGCTAAATGACGCGGACTTAATATAATGTTTGACATGTTTCAAGGGCATTAAAAAACCTTGCATTTCACTCATTGCATGTTCCTCCTTAAAATTAAAACAAGCGCTTCTTTCAAATTTTTAGATTATAAACTTTCAAATAAAACAATTAGAAAAATGCATGCATATTTTCTATTGTGTAAGCTATAAATCACTAAAGAGTCTAATGAAATTATAATTTAATTTGTGCTGCTCACCTAATGTCTTTCTGATTTTTCTGCCATTCCCAGTTTCAAATTTTCGGTTCGAGATGATAATTTCTATATGATCATCGTTGAAAAGAAACCGGCATGTTTTCCTCCGGGAATCACCGGCTTTTCTTCATCCAGGGAATTACTCTTTTCAAAGTAGTGAAGCAACTATTATGAGATTCGATCGACACATAAAAGAAAAATATACACGTGTTATAAAATTCCCTTCGTTCGTGACTGCTCACTTTATTCCTTTCACGCATCGCGTTTATGTAAGTACATAATGTCATAACATTGTGTGCGTTCATATAGTGAGTCATATCACTTTTCTTCTGATAAGAATACCTTATCAGAAAAATTATATTAAAAGAAGAAACACAAATTGTATTGATTAAGAATTCACTGTAGAGAATAGAGATCTCTTTTTTGCGGTATTCTTTTCTGCGTGTCCTGTTTTTGAATAGAATAACTTTATGCTGTTATTTTCAATGAAAAAAAAATGACTCGAGTTCCCGTCAGTGGTCTCATTTTAGTACCATTCAAAACGGTTTTTTCTGGGTCTTACTTTAATACCTGAAATGAGCCCTGAAATAATGTTTTATTTTTACAGAGTTCGTTGTGCTTTTTTTAAAATTCCAAAATATATTCCTCACTTCAACAGGGATTATATTTATCTTTAATTTCATTTTCATTCAATGAATGGAAGTCGAATCGTAGCTTGACTCGATAATCAATTTCAAATTTGATTTTAAAGTTTTTATCTCTCTTTTATTGTCACTGTTCGAAATATTCTGAAGTTTACGAAGCAACTATGACGTTACAAAAGTAACGGAATCTTGCAAGAAATTTCCGATACTTTATTTTTTTTCTTTGTAACCAAACTTTCAAAAAATTTTCTTAAGTTAACGAAACTTGTAACTGACTTTTCTAAAAATTATCATAAGAAATTTATTTTAATTTTACGCAATACGTAACAGCATAAACATCTTCCGTAAAATGAAGACAGAAATAAATATTTCTCAAATTGTTAAAATAGCATGAATTTTCGTGTGACATTAGAGAACTATTAGGAATAAATTGCCAATAATTTCTCGGAATTTAATTTCGAAAAAAATTGTGCCCAATATTTTCAGATACTGTATTTTTTTAACTAATCATACTTTTCTTCTATTTCTTGATTCCCTCTTTGAAATCTCATCAGAAAATTGCAAAAATGTTCACAATTAACAAAATGGTGGACATATATTTGTAAACTACAATCTCTAAATTTTTTTTTAAATACGCGAGATGCAATACAAAAGTAATGATAATTACTGGAATTAAAAAAGCAAATGTACTGCTTTACTTCTTAGATATCGTTAAATACTGGAGAATATTTTTTTCTCCCGTTTAATTTAAACAATTTTCTTCAGTTTTAGCTTTTGTAATTACAATAAAATCTAGATCTAAAAATTCTGATGAATTATTTATTGAACAGAATTCACAATATAACGAAGATACATTAATATTTTGTATATTATAAATCATACATACATTTTAAGGTGCATATGTTAAATTGTGTATGAACCTATTTACAGTTTGCTTACAGACTTTTGAGAATGCTATGTCCGTTTATTTCTACGTAGTGCATTTTCGAAACAGTTTCATTGCAATCGTTTAATTAACAAGTTATGTAATTTTTATTTTAAAATTATTAAAAAGACAAAAATACCCAGGCGGAAATATTATACATAGTGGAAAAAATTATGTACAATTTTTCCACTATCTATACTTTTTCTGTCTGAATCTTAAAATTAAAATTTTTATAAATTTGGCTAAAGACCAAGGAAAAATATTTAGCATAAGTTAGTTTAGTTTATAGACGGACGGGGGTCCAGATAGGGACACCCTCTGATGTCTAATCAACAGTTTAGTGTATTAACTAATAACAACTAAACCATCGTTTTTCTTTCTATTTATAATTACATATTTTTCACGTTCACCCATCTGTGCTTATAATTATTGTATATTTCTTTATCTATGCAACGATCCGTTGAAAACTATAGAGATCCAATATTTGGACGATTCCATTACACTCGCCTGAATAAGAATATGAAAATATCGATCTATCATATTAGAAAGGGCACCATTTATTATATTCCTTTTTTTTACTTTATACTGGTTTCTTGTCGAGCAAGCGACCATTCACAGAAAAAATAACATGTCGATGCGAAGTAGCGCGTTGGTCTGACTCGTTGAAGGTTTACTCAAGTTTGTATTTTGTGTAAACAATTGACCTTCACAGATCCTTATCCCTGCATACATAGTTCACTTCCTTTACGACCATACACCTTTTCATGCAACCTCTTGTGCTTCTACGACTCTTATATCTCTTCGCTTTAGAGTTCCATTCACATGTTCTAACCATTCCTTCTTTTGTCTACCTCTGGGTACGCTACCATCCACCATACCTAAATACACTTGCTTCGTCAAACGTTCTTCATTTATTCTTTAAATAAGATCAAACCATCTCAGCAAATTCCTTCACTTTTGTCAATCAATGATTCTTCTACATCACATTCTTTGAGAATCTACTCATCGCAAACAAAACACAAACTTGAGTGAAACTTCAATAGACCAGACCGACGCACTTCGGAAAAAAAGATCATTTTTGTTTGCACTAGTTTCATCCCCTTATGCCTATGTTCTCAATGACCTGGAAATCCATGCCCAAGATTAGGTTCAACATGGTGCTCAACATGATGCCCATCATTATGCTCCATAGGAGGAAGAAAGATTCTAGCAGTACGACGAGCCCGGACACCTTCGGGATTATGCTCAGCTAAACCTAGGTCTACAGGAAAAGAACGGTTGTTTTTCAGGAGTACTATAATTCTTTGTTGATGAGCATCATGTACTGGACGAAGCGAATCATTTATGACTACTCCTATGATAAAACCGCGATCTATTCCTGCTATTACTTGTCCCTCTATTGGTTGCAAATTACCGTGTACATCTTGGTAAAAACGAATAGGAGGATATGAAGCAGGTGCTACTCGCGAGTTCCAGGACTTCCACCGCCTCATCATCTGTGAACTTAGTTCTGCAGGGAAAAAAAGGAACCCATTATTACAAAATATTTAGCTTCATTCAAAAAATTCCTGGAATGAATAAGAGGCCGCCAGTAAACAAAGCTACCAATTTTCGGCTATATTTGTCACCCCCGCCCAACCCCTCGTTGACAACCGTAGCTTAGTCTTCACTCCCACCCCGCTGAAAGTAACGCAGATATTGGCTAAAGACGGATTTCACATTTATCTTCCGTTGTTTCGCATTTCTAGTAAGCTTAGTTGCCAATATGGATACGTGACGTAATGAATCAAGAATAATCAAAAATATCAAAATATCAGACTTCGCAGTCCAAAATACTCTCAAAACAGGGCAAATAGGGTGATTTTTTTACGAAAATAAGGAAATAAATTCTTTTCAATAAGGCTAATGTAGATACCATATTGAATTCAATATGAAACGTTTTGAATTCCTAAGATATCAAGTCGAAATATATTACATTTTCAACCAAAAAAAGATTAATTTTCTACAAAAAGAGATCAATTTTCAGCCCAAAAAGATGAATCTTTAACAAATTACATGAACTTTCAACCAAATAGTTGAATTTTCAAACCAAAAGGACGATTTTTTTCGGAGACAGTTGAAATTTCAACTGAAAATTCAATTTTCAATCAAAGAAGATAAATTTCATACTAAGAAAGATGACTTTTTTACCACAAAAGATGAATTTTTTAACCAAAAGACGAATTTTCAACAAAACATTCGAATTTTTGATCAAAAAAGATTGTTTACCAAAAGAGATGAATCTTTAAACAAAAAAGATGAATTTTTGACAACAAAATCAACTTTTAACCTAACAGTTGCATTAATAAGTAAATAGATCAATTTTCAACCCAAAAAGACGAATTTTAATAATATAGTAGAATTTTCATCAAAATAATTACACTCTCAACAAACTAGTTGAATTCCTGATTCACAAAGATGAATTTTCAACCAAAGGATTACTTTTCTGCCAAAAGATGAATCTTCAACAAAATGCATCCATTTTCAACCCAATAGTTGAATTTTTAACGAATTAGTTCAATCCTCAACCAAGTAAAGAATTTTCAACAAAGAAGATTAGTTTTCTATCCAAAAGAGGAATTTTTAACGAATAGTTTAGTTTTAAATTTGAAAACTCGAATGTTTAAAAAAACAGTTCACTTTTAAACCAGAAAAGATGGATTTATAACAAATTACATGAATTTTCAACCAAATATTTGAATTTTTCACCAGAAAAAGTGAATTTTTAATTAAAAATGGAATCGTGAAATCGTCAGCTTAAAAAATTGACTCTCAACAAAAAAAAAAAACGAGTTTCCAAGCTGTTGATTTAAACCCAAGAAGACGAATTTCTTACAAAATACTTGAATCCTCAACTGAAAAGACGAATTTTTAATAAAATACATGAATTTTCTACCAAATAGTTGAATCCTTAAACGAAATAGATTATTTTTCAACTAGACTGTTTCAATCTTAACCAAAAAGATGAAATTTCTATAAAAAAAGTTGAATTTTTAAAGCAATAAGACGAATTTCCTACAAAACATATGATTTCTCAAACAAATAGTTGAATCTGCAACTGAAAAAGATAAATTTTTAATCAAAAATAGAATATGTAGTTAAATTTTCAGTTGAAAAAATCAACTTCGAACTAAATAAAAGACGAATTTTGAACTAAGCAGGTGAATTTGAAAAAAAAAGAATTTTTAACGAAGTAGTTCAACTTTCCACCAAGTAGCTGAATTTTCAATTTAAAAAGATGAATTTCCAGCCGAATAATTATATTTTCAACCAAAAGGAGAACTTTTCTACCAAGAAAGTTGATATTCTATCAAAAAGACGAACTTTCAACAAAATAAATGAACTTTCACCAAAAATCATTGATTTTTAAACCGAAAATGACGAATTTCTTACAAAACAGTTGAATTTTCATTCTGAAAATATGATTTTTCAATAAAAAGTTAATTTTCAACTGAATGGTTGAATTTTCAAAAAAAAGTTTAATTTTTAACCAAATTGTTGAATTTTCAAGCTAAAAAGGTGATTTTTCTACGAAACAGTTGAATTCTCATCCCGAGAATATGAAATTTCAAAAAAATAAATTAATTTATAACCATATAATTGAGTTTTCGACTAAAATTATGAATCTTGAACAAAGAAAAATGAATTTTTTATGAAGCAGTTCAGCTTTAAACCAAGTAGTTGATTTTTCAACCGTAAAGATGATTTTTTGTCCAAGAAGATTAATTTTCTATCAAAATAAACGAATTATTAACAATGTACATGATTTTTCAAGAAAATATTTGAATTTTCGATTAAAAAAGATAAATTTTTAAACAAAAATCAAATAGGTAAATTTTTGATTGAAAAAATTAATTTTCGACCAAATATGAAACGAATTTTTAACAAAATGGTTAAATTTCCAATCAAGGATACGAGTCTTCTACAAAAGAAATGAATTTTTAACAGCGTAGTTCAACTTTCAACCAAGCAGTTGAATTTTTGACCAAAAAAAGATAACTTTTTTACAAAATGGTTACATTTTCATCGAAATACCTCAATTTTCAACTAAATAGTAGAGTTTTTAACCAAGAAAGATGAATTCCGAGTCAAAAATATAACAGTAGACTCTTCAACAAAAAAAAAAAATAACATTTACCCAATAATACTTAGATTTTCTCATTGGGTTTCTATTAACTCAGTTCGCCTCAAATTGGTAACGTAGTTTATGGACGGCCCCTAAAGCAACAGAAATATATTCTAGTAAGACTTAAAAAGTTTAAAAATTTATTAAAATGTTATAAACAAATAGATCGATTATTCTATACCAAATACAAGCAATCAATAGACAAAAGGAGATTATGAGTTGGATTTAATAAAGTCGATCAACACTATATTTTTAATAAACAATTATCCGCTTCAGCAATTTGTGATGGAATAAATGATGAAATACTTTTTAAAAAGAAATTGACCGTAAATTGCTAGTAGATATTACATTTGGTTATTCAATTATACACCTGATATTTGTATGAACAAATCTAATAAAATTTTACTAATTACTAATGAAATTCTACTAACGCCCTAAAGATTAGTAGAAATTTACTAATTCAATAAGTCAAAATATTTACTGATTCGATAGTGGGAAACTACTAATTACTGAGTAAAAATATATGAATTTATTTCGTGCTGTATAGATTAATTATAAAATTACATTATTTAAGAACGTGAAAAACAGACAAGTCTAATAAAAGAACGCAATTGTCAGCAGTTACAACTTTATTTGAATAATGAAGAGGCAGTATTGTGAAACTTGTAAATATGTGACGTCGCGTCCACTAACACAACGTCTTAACTAGTCACAGCCTCAAAATGGAAAAATAAGGAATATGTACACACATAATCTATTTTGCCTTGCTTCCTTCACGTTAAAAATAATCTATTTAAGGATGTATCCAAGCTCGCTCAAAAATATGAGAACTTGTTCCAATTTGGACCAAACGTCATGAATCATATATAAAATTAAAAACCATGTCTCTGTTCACCAAGATTCGGTGAGCGCAGAAAAAAATAAGTTCGGTGATCCCAGGGAAGCTAGAAAAGGAGGCTAGGTTCATCGAAATTCGGTGAGCTTTGACCAAATAATTTCGGTGCACCTATACATTTCGTTTTGTTTATCTTCAAAACACCGTTTTTCGAATAAAGCTGATACTCTACGTAACTTTATTTCTTACTAAAATTCTTAATCTATAAAAAAAAAGGATTTAAAATCAATTTTCTATTTTACACACAGAAAAACTTTTTGATACAGAAATGGCGACACAGTATTGAAATATATTAAAAACATCACTTTTTTCCATCTGTCAAACTTCAAATAGTTTCTGCTGACTGAATATATTGTATTAAAAATCTAAAAAATCATGTTCGCAGAATTCAATTTGTACTTTATGTTGAGGTTTTTCTGTGCAGAATTTAATAGTTTAAAATCGCTACCACCTCTTCAATGATAAAGAATTGTTATTCTTATTACGTATTTCTACAAAATGCACTTGAAGTTGTAGATATATTATTATACTCACTAATAGAACTGAAGAAAACCACTAAGGTAAAAAGCAGAATACTAGTGTTGATCTTCATCTTCTCAAAAATACAGGAAACAGCTTTGTGTCAAATTTTGTAAAACGTGTGACTAATGAACGCACTGCAAGGTTTTTTTTATTAGATTTTATATACTACAAGCTATCTCTCACTCGTCTATGTAGATGATTTGACGATTGTTTTACAGTAAATCCCAGATATACTTTTTATCTAAAGTTGGATAAAAACGATGCAAACAATTGAGAACTACAATTATCCGGCGCCAGGTAATATTTATCAAGAGGCGGATTCACAACCACATTCACAACTTCATACGTAGTTGTTAATTGTTCGCAACGTTTTCATCCAACTCAAGATAAAAAAATATCTCTGGTATTCATTGTGTTAGGACTGATTAGAGGTGTGTTAAGACATGTATTTGTGTTTCATAAATCTGACTCTTATGGTAAATGTACTTTTATGAAGCAATCGAATTATAAATTTTATGTTGGAAATGAAAAATAATGTCATAAATCCATACAAATTATAATTTGTAGCACATAAAAAGTTACTCAGTTTTGATTACTTGAGTATAAGGATAAGTATAACGACTTGAACATTCTACAAGCTTCTAAAATAACGTCCTACAATATTTTTTATACCTTGAAGATTAAGGCTTATCAATTCTGTAGCAGAGAGGCATAAGTGCTTTACACCTGTCAGGATTTGGAAATAAATCGCATTTTATTTTCTCTGAATTCTGTGAAATCTGAGGAATAAATTATTATTTTAGTATTAAACGTTTTAGTTTTAATTTTCAGCTAAGGTTTGAAATATGTTGACAGAATTGTGAAAGATTTAAAGGCCGTTAATGAGATATACTCGTATGTAAAAATATTATGTTGTGTAACAAGAGCGAGAAGTGGAATAGCTTCTCGTACGTGTTGCATACGATATTTTCTGCAAAAACTGCAGGAAAGGGGCAATATTCTGTGTCTGCACAGAAAATTTCCGAACCCGAAAAGTACGCCGATTCGGTGTTCTTTTGAGTTGCAACAAAAATGAGACACCGAAAAATGAGAATGCAACTATGTTCATGTTACAGTTTCACACTTAAAGTATCTTCATTTTGAGAAAAAAATCTAATTTCGAGAATATAACAAATGAGCTGCAACAAAAAGGATCCCACTGTTTTTCTGTGTATGAAGTGTGCGCGAAGTGCCATATTCCTCTACTGTAAGAGTAGCGTGCGGGAATATCATATTACCGCACGCTAATCGAATGTCGCTATTTTCATGCATGTGTTGCAAAGACATTTTTTTCTATCTGGTCGTTTAATGTGCGCTTGTTGGACATCGTTTTGCTATGAAATGGTCGAGATACGAACATTGGTATATTTCTTTTTTTTTCAAACATCGTAATTTAAAGCTAAGTATAAGGCTTAATAATTATCAAATCCAATAATATTACGAATATAACTCGCTTTTAAATATATTTTTAGTTTTAATAGCCAAACCGGTTTAGCGGTTCATGTGTGGACCTTAAAAACTGGAGCAATTGTAATGATGCACTCTGTAATGGAACACGATTAAAAAATCTAAACCTACATAAATCCAATATAAAAGTGATGATAATTACTGGAAGTATACTGCTTTTATCCCTAGATTTAAATTAAATACTAGAAAATTATCATCTTTGCCGTTTATTTTATATAGAAAACAATTTTCTATAGTTTTGACTTTTGTATCAACAATAAGTAGATCACAAGGTCAAAGTTTTATATGAACAATTATGCGTAACTTTATATCTAAATACCCTAATCAATTGTTTATTAGAAAAAACTCACAAGATAATAAAAATATTCCAAATATTATTTGGAGAGAAAATTTTGAGTAAATGGTCAATTATATTTATATATTTATTTCTCTAAATCATTTTTACAGTATTTAATATTTTATGCGTATACAATACATTAATATTCTCTATATTATAACTCATACATAAATTTTTGGCCTTGTCTAGATTAACCAAAATTCGGTGAGAGTGGGCCAAATATTTTCGGTGTACCTAAACACTCCTGTATTTTTATGCCCATATCTTAAATTGTACATGAAACTATTAACACGAAATTTTGGAATGCTATATTACTTACTTCTACGTAGTGCATTTTCGACACAATTTCATTGCAATTCTTTAATTAAAAAATCATGTCATTCTTTTTAAACTATTAGAAAAAAATTTGAAGTATAAGTATTAGTGTTAGTACTATATATTAGTATGACATAATAACAATTAAACAATAGTTTTTCTTTTATCATAATTGCATATTTTGAACTTTCATCCATCAATGCTTGTCATTATTTTATATTTTTTTATATGTACCGCTTGCTTAAGGGCCTTCGAAATCATGGGCAAATCCTAAATGTAAAACTGAGTCCAAATGGAGAAACCATTTTGTCTAGTTTTTTGCATACATAATCTGAAGAGTAACAAGATTTGCGGACCAGGCCGTTTTTTTCGG